>CAUYON010140039.1:0-63492 GCA_963573935.1 Arctocebus calabarensis | reverse complement strand
CCAGCTACTTGGGAGGCGGAGGCAGGAGACTCGCTTGAGCCCAGGAATTGGAGGTTGCTGTGAGCTGTGATGCCACAGCACTCTATCCAGGGTGACAGCTTGAGGCTCTGTCTCAAAAAAAAAAAAAAAAAAAAAAAAAAGAAGCTGCTGTGCATGTACACTATGGAATACTATTCAGCCATTAAAAAAAAATGGATACTTTATAGCCTTTGTATCAACCTGGATGGAAGTGGAACACATTATTCTTAGTAAAGCATCATAAGAATGGAGAAGCATGAATCCCATGTACTCAATTTTGATATGAGGACCATTAATGACAAGGTGGGGGCGGGGGAAGGGGAGAGCAGAGAGAGAAAGAAGGAACGAGGGGGGTATGGTCTTGGTGTGTGCTATACCTTTTGGGGGCAAAACACGATTGTAAGAGGGACTTTACCTAACAAATGCAATCAGTGTAACCTGGTTTCTTGGGGTTTCAATGAATCCCCAATAATAATAAATAAATAAATACATAAATAAGTAAGTACAAGAAAACAAAAAGATTTCTGGGAAAATAATACTTTGGTGCATTTGAGACTCTATTTTCAGTCAACATAGATATGTTATTTGCTAATTTTCAAATGGAATACACAGAATTACAATCTGACATTCAACTTATAGAAAAATCTGATCATATCTCTTTACTGTAGTTTCATAGGTCCTACCTTCCCAGATAGAAATATCCCTCACTTCACAATCATGTGTTGTTCGTGTCATTACTTCTTGGCAGCACCTACATTTGTGGGCAACTATTTTCAAGAATGAAATACATCAAGAGTAATGAGACTCTGCCTCACACACACACAAAAAAAGTAAAATTATAACTAAACTATCTACAGAGCACCTTGAGAACTCACTGAGAATTACAGTTACTTCCATCAAATGAGATACTCATGCATTTGTTTTTCAAATACAATGTCAAATATTCCAGTAGTTTTACATTGTCCACTTTTATAATAAAAAAAACAACAGAAAACAAAGCTGTTTTACTACTTTAGAAAATGTACATTTTCTACATTAGTGATTGTAAACTTGTGACCATCGATGATACCAAGAGAGTCTATAAATAGGCTGTGCATACTTAGGATTCTTATGTAAGAACCTTTTTGCTCTTCTGCGGTGGTGAATATGTGTACCCAATTATACACAATCCTTTTTTTTTTGCTCATCAGCTTTTGTTAGTGTTTGTGTATTTAATGTGCGGCTGAAGACAATTCTTTTCCTTCCAGTGCAGCCCAGAGAAATCAAGAGGTGGGACATCCCTGCTAAAGCAAACCCATGAATGTATCCCCAGGAGACATGTTCAAGAATGTTCATGACACTGTCATAATAGAAGAAACTCGGAACAATTTAAATATAGTATTTTCACATAGGGAGTACTATATGAAACTGAAACGAATGAACCACACTGTTGACTGAGGAAACCAAATTACCAAAAAAATAGCTATAGTAGTACATCACTTATATAAAATTCAAAAGCAATAATCTGTGGCTTAGGGATCCATATATATGAACTATAAATAAGAAGCAACAGACTATTAAATATAAACAATTCAAATGATGGGGTTTTTTTGGCTGGATTTGAGCGGAACAAGTGGGGAGGGCTGTCAGAGACACTAATGATGCCCTATTTCTTAAGCTGGATGGTGGCTAAATAGGTATTTGTGTCATTACTCTTAGTATCTTATAGTTATTCATTATGTATGAAGCACACCATAAATGAATCTATAACATGAAAATAAAGAACAGTAAACTAAAGAAATTACCCACAATATGAAACTGAGGGACAGCTTTAATTTTGGAAAATATTTAAGAAAAACTATACAGATCAGTCAAACCAAACAAGGTGGTAGCAGTAGCAGTAGCAAAATACCAAGTGAGAAAAGTTAGGCAGTCTCTGAGAAAGAAGAGTGATGAGAGCAGCAAGATTAACCAGAAACTCAAAATGTTACAAGAATTAAAGTCACAAGGGGTTGGTGTGAGAAACAACAGGCAAAAGGGAAAGAGTACAATCTATGAAATACCCTCAACTATTACAGAAACCTAGTATTTGGGCATTTTAAATTTCATAGGGGAAAGGCAGACTATTCAATTTATGCTGCTGGGACATGTGGAGAGCCAAGGAACAAAATGTTCAGTGGAATCATATCTCATACCCTACCATAGGCACTGTACATTCTAAAAATATCAGATTTTCAATGCAAAATGCAAAAAAATAAAAAAAAACACAAAGGGGGCAGCGCCTGTGGCTCAGTGAGTAGGGTGCCGGCCCCATAAGCCAGAGGTGGTGGGTTCAAACCCAACCCCGGCCAAAAAAAAAAACCACAAAGAAATCGTAATAGTACCAGAATGAACTATGGACATCATGAGAGAATTTTTGTGATAATCTATAAGTAAATGTAAAACAAGAGTCAAGAGAACATCAAGAATGGTGTTACAAAAAGTCAGTCTTCATAGCAAAACCATCACCAGCAAAATTAAGGGACAAAAGACTAATTGGAAAATAATACTTATAGTATGTAGTACATAATACATAAAAAAACTCCTACAAACTAAAAGTCATTAAGCAAAAGATCTACAGGCTGGGCATGGTGGCTCAAACCTATAACCCTAGCACTCTGGGAGACTGAGGTAGGCGGATTGCCTGAGCTCGTGAGACCAGCCTGAGCAAGAGCAAGAACCTCGTCTCTAAAAAAAAACCCAAATAGCTGGGCATTGTGGTGAGCACCTGTAGTCCCAACTACGTCAGAGGCTGAGGCAAGAGAATTGCTTAAGCCCAAGAGTTTGAGGTTGCTGTGAGCTGTGACGCAATGGCACTCTACTGAGGGTGACAAAGTGAAACTTTCTCAAAAAAACCCAAAAAACATAAAACAACACCTAAAACACAGTAGGAAAAAAGATAATACATAATTTCATAAAAGAATTCTTTGAGAGAAATAACATTTTCAAATTTACATATTTGCTTATATATGTATAAAATATCTCTGCAAGGATTCATAACAAAATGACAAGATTGTATTTAGGTGATTCAGATGCAGAGTTAAGGATAAGAACTAGTCATTTCCTCTTTCTCTACTCTCTCTTTTATAGACTTTAGCCAACGAGTCACAGATTGTCTTCTTTTCTCAGTGTTTCTACATTCATGTTTTTAATGTTATGTTTGTCCCTACACAGGACACATGAGGTCCATTGATGAGCTGACCAGGTATGGTCAGGGAGCTGACAGCAACAAGATGAACCCCTGGATTGGTACAGAGGTAGTTCTTTCGGGACATCTTTCCTCTAACATATAGGAAATTGGAAAAATATTCAGAAAATGGAGAAGAGGATGTGCACTGAAGGGTACTATGGATTCACTCACTCATTTAAACAATATTGATTAAGCATCTACTAAGAACAGATAATTTGAGGTCATGGCAGCTCATAACACTGAGTCTAGGATAAATCAGACAAGCAATTACATTCATAATTGAATACAACTGAGATAAAATACGTCTGAAAGACAGAGGAACTAGCTAGCAATAAGATTGAGAGGTAAAGAGTTCTAGCATTCGCATCAGAGGGAGAAGGTCATGCAAAGGTCTTAGTAAGGCAGGAACATGGCAGTATGAGGGTCAAAAAGAAGCCAATGTGGGTCCAGAACTGCAAACAGCAATGGTCCAAATTGAAAACTCTGAAAATTCCAAAAATGGGCAAAAGGTAGGCCATAGTCAGACTCTCCTTAATCTTGAAGGTCAATGTTTAGAATTTATTTTTTAGAAATGAAACATGATAGAAGATCCTAAGCAGGAACATTGTAAAACAGATTAATTTTTATACAGAACAAGAAGAAAAATAGATAGGAGAAAGATATATGAAAAAAGTGACCAGTCAAGACCATACTGAGAACATCTGGATGGCAGAAAATGGTGGTCATGGCTAAGACATGGACAGACCACAAACATACTTAGCTGTAGAAAAGGTTTTAGCAACAGATCCAATTTGAATATCACAGAGAGGAAGTATTTAGATCAGTGGTTCTCAAGTATGGTGGCTTCTGGGATATCTGTTACGAATTTAAGTCCCTGTAACCTAAACATTTGTACCCTCATATTAATCTGAAATAATAATTTTAAAAAGTCAAGTCTGGTATATTTTTATCAATGTGTTTAATTTTCTGTAAAAAGCCTTTTTTCATATTCTTTGTCCATCTAGTCAGCTGTTTCTTATTTATATGTAAATGATTTTTCTATTAAAGATACATTAAACATGTTCAAAAAAATTAAAAAGTTTAAGTTCCTAGGCCTGTGCTCACAGGTTCTCATTTTGTAAGTCTAGGTTATAGAGACATTGGAATCTGAAATTTTTTTTTTTTTGTAGAGACAGAGCCTCACTTTATCGCCTTTGGTAGAGTGCTGTGGCATCACACAGCTCACAGGAACTGGGACTACAGATGCCCACCACAACGCCCAGCTATTTTTTGTTGCAGTTTGTCGGGGGCTAGCGCCCTACCCAATGAGCTACCTCCCCCTTTAAACAAATTAATAGAGTTTATTTTTAAGAGCAGTTTTGAGTTCATAGCAACATTGAGTTGCAGGTATAAGAGACTTTTTGGATTCCTTTCCTTGGTGCTACATGATATTCCAGGCCCATCTTATACTTTCTCTGCCCCAGCCCTCCTGGAATCAGCCATTTCTCTGAGGAGAAGCCCTGGTTCCTTTTACTGGAAAATGATGTTAGAAACCAAGATCCTGCACTGGCTGTACCCTTTGCTGCTGGAATGCCCCTGCTTCTAAGCCCTGTCAGCAAACAGAGTAAGGACAGTGTATATATACATAACTATATTTCTATTTCAACTGTCTAAATCTACATGAGGCTAAATATGAGTTCGTACTCATGTCAACTTTACGATCTACAATGTAGATCATTGTCACCACCTCACCTTACTTTTCTGTAACTCCCACTCTGAGATTCCTGGCTCTGACCAGATGCCATACAGTAACTTATGTTCTATTCCATTCCAACATAAACAACAATGCCTAAAATGTTGAACCACACTCCTGTCCCTCATTCATTTTATCCCTCTACCTTGCTTTATTCTCTTTCATTGTGCTCCACACTGTTTATATTGATTTTTTATGTTTGTTTATACTTTTTTTTTTCCTTTAAGACAGACACTCATTTTGTCACCCTGGGTAGAGTGCCATGGTGTTATAGTTCACAGCAACCTCAAACTCTTGGGCTCAAGTGATCCTCTTGCCTCAGCCTCCTAAGTAGCTGGGACTATAATCACCTGCCACAATACCTGGCTACTTTTAGAGATGGGGGTCTCGCTGTTCTTCAGGTTGGTCTTGAACTCCTTGAGCTCAAGCAATCCACCTGCCTCAGCTTCCTAAAGTGCTAGGATCACAAGTGTGAGCCACTATGCCCAGCATATACTTATAGTTTTCTTCCTCTGTGATAATACAGACTTTCACGGCTGAGTGCCTAGCGCTTAAAACTGCCTAACACAAAGTAAGTGCTCAATAAATGAGTGGAACAAACGAACAAAAAATCATTATGTTTATTATATCAATTAAGTAGGTGTCACGGCCTTTCCTAGCCAGCACTATTTCATTCAGCTTTGAGATACTATATATATTTCAATCTAATTATAGTTACAGCTTATAATTTAGATGTGTCATCAATTCAATTGACTTATCCCTCCAATTGCCACAATTATAACCACCTAACTAAAACAATAAACTCTGACAAACTATCAATTATAGCTCCTAATTTTTCCTTTTTTTTTTTTTTAACTTATTTTTTATTTTTTGCAGTTTTTTTTTTTTTGGCGGGGCCTGGGTTTGAACCCACCACCTCTGATATATGGGGCCAGCGCCCTACTCCTTTGAGCTTCAGGTGCCGCCCATGCTACTTTTTCCTTTTATGGCCTGACTATTTTTTTTCTTTTTTTTTTTGTATTTTATGGCCTGACTCTAAATATCACCTCCCCCATTCCCATCCTCTACAACTTAATAGAGGATGATAATCTATTGACAATCTATTCAGTATTTTCTAGACATTTTCAATTCTGTGTTCTATTTATTTACTTAAAGACAGAGTCTCACTCTGTTGCCTGGGCTAGCATGCTATTGCATCAGCCTAAGTCACCATAACCTCAAACTCTTGGACTCAAACAATCTTCTGGCCTCAGCCTCTCAAATAGCTGGCACTACAGGCACCAGTCACAATGCTCAGCTCACCTTTCTATTTTTAATAGAGATGGGATATCCCTCTTGCTTAGGCTGGTCTCAAACTCCTGAGCTCAAGGGATCTTCTCACCCTGGCCTCCCAGAGTGCTAGGATTATAGGTGTGAACCTCTGAGCCTGGCCTAGTTATTTATTGATAAACTTCTTTTTTAAACATTTGTTGGAAATATGTACATAAATCACTATCAAAAGTTCAAATCATAAAGTCAATGAGAAACTGCAAAAATCAAGCTGTTGATTTTAAATTAATCTTCCAAAAGAACAGTGAAGGCATATAAAAACAATTTTTGGAAAAAGTACACAGATTTGCTTTCTTTTCCTGAATTTGGAAGCCGGAGTTGAAGAACAAAGACACTAATAGAAAACATATGGAAAAGATCAGTAACAGGATGGAATGTTGGCTCAAATGTGGTCTGCCACGTTTTACATACCAGTGTCTCAAATAATAGACTAGATTTTTACAATACTGTCAAAGCATCATTTGAAACACTGTATACTTTTCTTAAATGTGAATTTTTTGAAAAATGCTGTGAGTACTTTATACAAACTTAATTAAAAACACTATTTTAAGGAAACAAAAACTCCAAGATTTACTTTACCTTATTAGTTTGCTCAAGCTTAAAAGAACCCCTCCCCACTGCAAATAAACTCTAAGTCCACTGCCAAGAAAGAAAAGTCAACTCTGTTTAAAATATGAAAACACTGAATAAAAATTTACCATTTAAAGCTGTTAACTGTTACTCTTCAGGAGAGGAAGCTTAGTGAAATGAGGAATTTTCTGTCTGCAAAATATTCAGTAAAGGCCATAGTTACTGGGCAACAGGAGGTTTTCATTTTCAATACTATAAAATTAATACTAAATATTCTTGTATAATATAAAAAACAGACAAATTGGAGATAGACCTTCTGACCCCACTCTCCCCCCACTTGAATTTAATTGTTTGTCTCTGGGGTGGGCATGTAGTTGTTTATCTACTAGTTTCACATTGAGTACACTGGATACTTACTTTTTCATTCTTATAATACTTTATTTAGAAGGATGTCTTCCAGATCCATCCAGGTAAACACTAAAGATGGAAAGTCTCCGTCTTTCTTTATGGCTAAACAGTATCTCATGGTATACGTATACCATAGTTTATCCATTTTTAAGTTGATGGGCGTTTGAGTTGTTTCCACATCTTGGAGATTATGGATTGAGCTGCCATTAACATTCTAGTGCAAATGTCCTTACTGTAAAATAAACTTTTTTCTTCTGGGTAGATAAGTAGTAATGGCATTGCAGTATTAAATGAAAGCTCTACTTTTAGCTCTTTGAGAATTCTCTATACTTGTTTCCAAAAAGGCTGTATTAGTTTGTAGGTCCACCATTAGTGCTAAAGTGTTCCCTTCTCTCCACACCCATGCCAACATCTGCAGCTTTGGGACTTCGTGATGAGATATACCTTCTATTTTTTTTTTTTGGAGACAGAGTATTATTTGTTGCCCTCGGTAGAGAGCCATGGCATGACAGCGCATAGCAACCTCAAACTCTTGGGCTTAAGTAATTCTCTTGCCTCAACCTCCCAAGTAGCTGGGACTAAAGGCGCCGGCCACAATCCCTGGCTAATTTTTGGTTGTAGTTGTGGTTGTTTGGCAGGCCCAGGCTGGGTTTGAACCTGCCAGCTCTGGTGTATAAGCTACAGGCACCACGACAGGCACCGAGCTACAGGCACCACTAAGCTACAGGCACCGAGCCGAGATACACCTTCTAAGTGCAAGGCACTGACTTCCAGAACCAAGTAATTAATTTCTACTCCAGAGGTTATTAGAGGGTATTCTAATATGTATATTTGGGAGCAATGTGAGAAAGAAGAAAGCTAATAGAAAAGAAGATACAAGTGTTTGTATGGAAAAAAATTGTATGTTTAATCTGTGTAACCCATGACAATCTACTGCATTTAAAAAATAAACCAGGGCCAGGCATAGTGGCTCATGCCTATAATTCTAGCACTCTCAGAGGCGCAGGATCGCCTGAGCTCAAAGGAATTCAAATAGTAAAAATAGTAAAGTAAAAATAGAAAAACTAGCCAGGCATTGTAGCAAGAGCCTGAGGTTTCAACTACTGCAGAGAATGAGGCAAAAGGACCGACCTAGGAGTTTGAGGTCATTTTGAACTACGATGCCAGGGCACACTACCCGCATGCTACCCAGGGCAATGGAGTGAGACTATCTCAAAAACAAATAAACAACCTAAACGTGAAATGCTGTATAGTTCTAATCTTGATTCTTTGTTTTAACAAAGGGAATCACTGATGTGAATGTTGAACAACTGAGCGACTCAAGAAATTTTTGAGTTCCACCTTAAATTGCTGAGACACTGGGCACTCTGTCACAGCAGACTTTAATTTGAAGAATTCTTTGGCATGAAAATAAAAATAAAAACAGTAATCAGGACATTCTGTTTCATTTAGTTCTGTTTGCCTTTCATGTAAGAGGAAATTCTTGCCACACCTCAAACCAAAATTAAGGGGAAAAGAAAAAAGAAAGCCACATAAAGCTGAGGAAGAACACAAGCAACTTAATTTGAATCCACAAAGTTTTGTATAATGAGAAGAAATACATAATTTTAATCCTAGCCAAGTGTTTTCTGAGCAGATTGTATTTGCTTAAATTGCTACAGTAATTCAAGGGACAGCCCTGTCTGGACACAGCGGTACTGTGGATTTTTAAGAGACTCAGTTAAAGAATTTAGGAATTTCTGATTCATTTAGAAGATTTGCAAATTCATCAACCCCTGAAAACTAAAGCACATTCAACAGGTATGATGATAAAATAATTTTCAATTTTTTAAGAATGCATTCCTGCTGTTAAAAAAGTATATTGGATTTATTTAATATTACAATAGACTGCATCTATCATAAAAGCACAATTTTTGGAAGCAAAATCTGATAAAAGTTACATTATAATTTTGATTAGGCGAAATGTTCAGGGGAAGAAATAGTATAGTGAGATTAATTTTCTAATTTAAGATTTACCCGATAAAAAAATCTTTTAGATTTTTGAAAGAGTGAGTGAAAGGAAAGAGTCTCTGGTTAAAGGAATTAATTCTCTTTCTTCTCTCAATTTTAAATAATAAAACCAGCTAATGCCTTTAATCCATACATGAGCAGTGCTAATGATTCTGTTTGTAGGGAAGATAGGCATTTGTACAACATTTCACTCAAGATTTCTCAAAATTTCTCGAGAAACCAAATTCCTAACACAGAACATTATTTGTTTTTATTTGCCTCTTTCTGGAAGGGAAGATATGAATGCTCTAACTGAAGGATCTAGTTACTTGGGTTTTAGTTATTTAAGTTTTAAAAGTATTATAGCTGCAAATAATTGAGACAATCATATATTTAATAGGAAAATAATTTACAAAGTTAAATGTAAAACTGTCATGGAAAAATCTGACTCATATCCTAATACTTAGTTTCTAACAATAAAACAATTACATCCTTAAAATAATAAAATGTTATGAGGCTTTTACTTTAAATTCTCCAGAACAAAGTAAATTATATCTCATTTTTATTAATAATTTCAATGAGAACTTGTCTTGATGAAAGCATGAATGCTTTTTCCAGGTAAAAGAACTATTATGATATAGAGAATTTTATTGCTAGAATATAAAGAATTCACTTTAATGGATAATTTTTAAAAACTGGTAATACATGTCTTACTTTGCTTTAAAGTTTCTTTTTCACATTTGTTGTATCTATACTAGACAGTGCACTAGGAAAGTGAGAAATACAGTAATGGAGAAATAAACATTCAACAGGAAGGAGAACAGCCAAGCTCTCTGTGACTATGTTCCTTTAAAGAAATAAGAAGGGTGAAATGAAAGTATAGAAATAATCAACATTAGTAGATAAGTATTTCTAACAAGATGTAATCTGTTACTTATTAATGCAATCATTCATTTAACAAAACTTGGAGTACTTATCATACTGTGCATTGTACTAGGTTCTGTTAAATATTAGAGGGCAGGAAAATGACTGACAATGAATTATACTATATATTGCTATGAGTTATCCTACAGAGAATAAGGCATAGATTGTAGAATATGCAAAGCAGAAGTAACAAAAATATGCTTAGCAAATGGCTGAGCTTACTTGGATTAAAAAAACTGAATAAAGTGTAACAGGGAAAATTATCATGGGGAAAGAGCAAGTAGAATACAAAAGAATGGACATAGGATAGAAATGGGATGAATTTCAGTCAGACAAGAAAACAGTATTTAGTCAAAATGAAGTGGGAAAAGAACGCATTACAGGGCTACGAGTATGGAGGGGAAAGTATAAGAATGTTTAAGATAAATTGTTTTTAGGTGGCCATAATGAACAGAAAACAGACAACTTGAATCCCCTTATATTCTAAGTCAAATGTATGCAATTAAGTATAGTTAAAGGTATGTAGTACCACCCAGACCGCCTCCATTTTCCCAACAATTTCTCATACTTGTTGAACAAACTCTTAATTCTCAAACTGCTGACAATTGCTAATGATCTTAACACAAGGACAAAATCCAAGCTAAGTTCTCATGAATAATACTCTTTTCAAATTTATCTGTGCAATAGTCAGCTTTAGGCTCCTGTGTGGTCTGGCCCAGCACAGCTGCATGTCTGCGCCTCTAACTCTGCCTCTGCTTCCACTTGAGTCTTTTGGGAACACAACAACGTAATAGGATCCAACTTTAATGGCCAAAGTGAAAATGAAGTGAAGTATGACAAGTGTTTCAAAAAGTTAATATGCCATACTATAATGAGTACAATAAAATATTATAAAATTATATATAAAATATCAAGTGTAAAATATAGGATGATTTTTACCTATTCCTGTTAATCTCCCAAGGTCTAGGTCAAATGATGTCTGCAAAAGCAGAGTTTAGCTACTGGGCCACTGGGCCCAAAGCAAAACTTGCCTCTGCTATAAACCATGTTACTTCTGTCTTAGGTTAGGGTTTATTATGACACTCTCCTCCACTAAACCGCTTGCTCTTTACAGATGGGGCCATGTCTTCATGCCCTCATTTCCCACCAATTTACCATAGTGCCTTACTCCTAGAGATAACTCAGGACAATAGTAAACCGAAGTAACCCAATCAAACTAATTTAGCAAAGTGCTTTACTAAGCACATTCATGTGCAACAAAGTAGTACAGTACAACTGGTGAATGAGCATCCCCAAGCAAACCTGCTGAGACCTTCCAGCCCAGCAGGGAGAGCTGGATTACTCTTAACACTGCCTTGTGAGACCATAACTCCTTCACTCCTCCTCTCCACAAGACTCTCTTCTACTTCATCTATAAACCCCAGCATGAAGATCAGAATTCAATGTTAATTTGTTAAATTTAAATTTGCTATTCATTTCCAGAGTGCTAATTCCTTAGGTCAAAATTTAGACTCTCTAGATTCTGCACTTTACAGCCTCATTTTGTTCTTTTACTGGTTAACTAGCATTTCTCAAGCAGAGCATTTCACCCTCTGTTGTTCCGATGTTTTTGCTTATCTCGTCTATGTGAAAACCTTCCCTATCTCACTCTGTGACACTGATTTTCACTGGTATCTTGCGAGAGACTCTTAGGTGTATAGTGAAAAATTTTAAAGATCATTAATCCAATTATTTTTGAAGGAAGTTCAAAGCACAGTAAGAATTTTTTGTTACTCTTTTTTTAAATTAACATAATTTAAGTGTGCCACAGAAGTTTAAAATAGATTACAATGTGCTGTGAGATTTAAAAAAAAAAAAGTCAAAAAACTCTGCTCTATGAGAACTCTTATACTCCTTCAAAGTCCTCCATGAATTCCATGAAAAAGAAAGAACAATGGATGAAATATACTTCGACTTGTAGAAAGTGACATCATGATGTAATTCCAGCACTCTGGGAGACCAAGGTGGGAGGATCACTTGAGGTTAGGAATTCGAGACCAGCTTGAGCAACAGTGGGACCTCATCAGTACTGAAAACAGAAAAATTAGCTGGGCATTGTTTAGTCCTAGCTACTCAGGAGGCTGATGCAAGAGGGTTGCTTGAACTTAGGAGTTTGAGGTCACAGTGAGCTATGATAACACCAATGCACTCTAGCCAGGGAGACATTCTCCAAAAAAAAAAAAAAGAAAGAAAGAAAGTGAAAGAATAGAAACAAAGAAAAAAAAGGAAAGAAACATCATGAATTTCAAAATCATATATTGTTAAAAAAATAAGAGACCAAACCATTGCCATTTTGGCATTTTCTCGTAGGTAGTAATAGATATAAGAAAATATATCAGAATAAATGATCACTCAATCCTATTTACTAAATTTAAAAAAAAGGAAGCAAGATCATTATCTAAAAATAATAATGGGGAATGATGTTTTAAGAGGCTGGAGAGAGGAAAAAAGGATGGTATAAGGAAATGCAGCTGTGTGGCGCTATGAGTTTAGTAGTCATGAATTGAGAATGACACCAGTTGGCAAGATCCTATTTTTTCTAGTTATATTTAGCTCTGTGAGTCAGGTTGTGAGGAGGTGAAGAATGGGAGTAACCAGGGTTAAAGTTTGCCAGATATAAGGAGCCACAAAGTTTAGGAAATGTATAAAGGAGTAATGATGGTGATGAACTATGGCATCTAAGTGGGTAAGGGAACTGAGGACACTGGAAGGTGTGGATGAGGGGCAATGAAAAACAGTAGAATCAAAAAAAAAATTTTTTTTTTTTTGGTTGCAGCCATCATTGTTGTTTGGCAGGCCCGGGTTGGATTCGAACCCGCCAGCTCAGGTGTATGTGGCTGGTGCCCCAGCCCATTGAGCCACAGTTGCCAAGCCAGAATCAAAATATTTTAAGTTTCACAGCAATTGAAGAATTATTGCAGTTGGCGTTAGTTACTACATGGAGATAGTGGTCAAAGTGTGAGATGCTCAGAAAGGAGAGTATGAAGGATTACAGTAATGTTAATGACAAGGCCCAGGATGTGGGTGCATGGGAACAAATGGTGAGGAATAATGGAGAACAGTATCGGTGAAGGAAAAGAGACCAAGAGTCTTTGTCCCGAATAACTAATTCAAATCCCCAATAATACAATATTTACATTCTAAATATTCTTAACTTTTGACAAGAAATGAGGAACTATGATGTCTTTCAACCTTTCTCGAATGAGGTTCTGTCAGTAAAAAAGATTTAAATAACCATTTTCTCAATTATACCAATGATGAAAAATATCTAGTACCATTCTAGATGAACAGGAGATAATTCATTTCCTTATATACAATGACAGGACATTCATTTCTCATGAAACCGTGGGTAACAAAGTTTGAGAGAAAAGGTCTCAGAATAAAAAAAAAGTATGATTTGAACTTTTACCTAAATAATATACTCATTCCAGGTGGCACCTGTGGCCAAGTGGGTAGGGCGCCGGCCCCATATGCCGAGGGTGGTGGGTTCGAACCTGACCCTGGTCAAATCGCAACAAAAAAATAGCCAGGCATTGTGGCGGGCGACTGTAGTCCCACCTGCTCAGGAGACTGAGACAAGAGAATCGTCTAAACCCAGGAGTTGGAGGTTGCTGTGAGCTATGTGATGCCATGGCACTCTACCAAGGGCAATGAAGTGAGATCCCGTCTCTACAAAAGAAAAAAATAAAAAATAAAGTAACAATAATATACTCATTCCACCAGACAGCAGTTTTTAATTTACAAAGTACTTTTACAAGCATATATCATATGATCCTAATAATTACCAGATGAGCTAAGCAGACAAGATATAACTCAAGATGCAAGGTAAGCAAATAAGATAAGCAGCCAACGTATAATTCAGCTATAATTCTAACTCCTATTTTATTGATGAAGCAAGAGGGAGATGTTAAGTAACAGGTCTGCAATGCAGGTTTTCAGGCTTCTCACTCAGGGCATAATCCATCCTTTCCTCCAACTTCAAGTTTCAGCACAAATGACTGCTAAATGTCTGTGGAGCCTTTCCCTTTACAATCCTATTCCATGTACTATTCTCCTGTTGCATTGTATTATCTATCTCTCTGATCCTCCACTAGACTTTCAATTCTCAGGAGATAGGGATAGTGATTTTAATATTCATATATCTACAACTCAAAAAAGGAAGCTAGGAAGAAAAATGTAAAGATGAATCTATTAGAAACAAACTTTTTAAAATGTAAATATTGTGTGCATTTGGGATGTGAACTAGTAATTAAAGCCCAATCAGAGATGAAACAATTGGATTCTAGAAACTGTTTCACGAAGAAACTCTGATGGCATAGTTATGGTTGGACAGAAAACCCTAAGAAGAAATATGAAAGCTATTTCTAAATATTTCAAGTTGTCATATAAAAGGGAGTAAGTATTTCATGTTCTTCTAAAAGGCAAAAAAGGGTATTGACAACTAGAAGTTATAGAATCTTCAAGACAAAATCTAATTGAAATGCAGATATCTCCTCTCATAGGCAGTGATCATCATTAAAAGACTAAATACTATGTTAACCAGTTTCATGAAAGTATTTCAAATTGTATATAAAGCCAGCACATTGTACCCTATAATTCCATTACTGTACACAGCTATGATAAAAAATTAAAAAAAAAAAAACGCTAAATAGTTCATAAGAACTTTTAAGATGGAGAGAACGCCGGGTGCCATGGGCCTGTAATCCTAGCACTCTTGGAGGGCAAGGTGGTGAATTGCTTGAGCTAAGGAGTTCAAGACCAGCTTGGGCAACAGTGAGACCCTGTCTCTACTAAAAATAGAAAAACTGAGGCAAGATGATCACTTGAGCTTGAGGTTGCTGCGAGCTATGAGGCCATGGCTCAATAAATAAATAAATACATAAAATAAAGTGGAGAGAGGACCAGACTGTAGTTGAGTGATGTCATACTATTATCATATACTATAGTAAGCAAGATAAACAGATTCTCTTAAAAGATGATCGCTTAGCAGAAAGTCTAGAACATCAGACTTTTGACTCTGGTTCAGTGCAATATGTGATTTTATTTTATTTTTATTTTTTGTAGACACGAGCCTTATTTTATCACCCTCGGTAGAGTGCCGTAGAGTCTCACAGCTCACAGCAACCTCCAACTCCTGGGATTTGGCGATTCTCTTGCCTCAGCCTCCTGAGTAGCTGGGACTACAGGCACCTGCCACAACGCCGGGCTATTTTTCTGTTTTTGCAGTTCGGCTGAGGCCGGGTTTGAACCCGCCACCTTCGGTATATGGGGCCGGCACCCTACTCGATGAGCCACAGGTGCTGCCCGCTTTTAGTTTTTTTTTTTTAAGAGACAGAGTCTCACTCTGTTGCCCAAGTTTCAGTGCAGAATAAAAGAACTATGATTTTAAGTTTTTCCTAACTAATATACTCATCACATCGGATATCTCATCATAGCTTTGAACATACGGGTTCAAGCTACACCCCGACATAAGCCTCCCAAGTAGCTAGAGCTGTTGTAGGCATGTGCCACCATGGCTGGCTAATTTTTAAAATTGTTTTTGTAGAGAATAGGTCTTGAACTAGTAGCTTCAAGCAATTCTCCCAGGTTGGCCTTTCTAAACTCTGGAATTGTAGGTGTGAGGCATAATATATGACTTTTAAAAAAATTCCACCTCACTGGTATATAGACAACATTAATTTTTGTTTGAGCATTGCCCATTCTGGATATTCTTTTATATACAGACTTCTTTTATATAGGTATAATATAATATATTTTATGTAACTGTCAATTTATACAAGAATTACTCTGAGTTTACTTACTTTTTATATAATACATTTGCTTTTCTCCTCACAATAGGACAAGAAAAAAAGAACATGGGCTTTTTGAGTCCAATATGTGCCATTTTCTTCTTTTTTGGAGTCAACGTATATTGCCAATATGAATCCTATCAATGGGATGAAGATTATGACCAAGACTCGGATGATGATTACCAAACAGAATTCCACTTTCGTCAAAGGGTAGAATATGGAGTTCCTTTTCACCAGTATACTTTAGTCTGTGCCAGTGAATGCTTCTGTCCAACTAACTTTCCAACATCTATGTACTGTGACAATCGCAAACTCAAGACTATCCCAAATATTCCAATGCATATTCAGCAACTCTACCTTCAGTTCAATGAAATTGAGGCTGTGACTGCAAATTCATTCATCAATGCAACTTATCTTAAAGAAATTAACCTCAGCCACAACAAAATTAAATCTCAAAAGATTGATTATGGTGTTTTTGCTACGTTTTCAAATCTACTACAACTTCATTTAGAGCATAACAATTTAGAAGAATTTCCATTTCCTCTTCCTAAATCTCTGGAAAGACTCCTTCTTGGTTACAATAAAATCTCCACACTGCAGACAAATGCTATGGATGGGCTAGTAAATTTGACCATGCTTGACCTGTGTTATAATCATCTTCATGATTCTGTGTTAAAAGACAAAATCTTTGCTAAAACGGAAAAATTAATGCAGCTCAACCTATGTAATAACAAATTAGAATCAATGCCTCCTGGTTTGCCTTCTTCACTTATGTATCTTTCCTTAGAAAATAATTCAATTTCTTCTATACCAGAAAAATACTTTGACAAACTTCCAAAACTTCATACTTTAAGAATGTCATACAACAAACTGCAAGACATCCCATATAATAGTTTTAATCTTTCCAACCTTATAGAGCTCAATGTTGGACACAACAAATTGAAGCAAGAATTCTACATTCCAAGAAATTTGGAACACCTATACCTAGAAAATAATGAAATAGAAAGTATGTAAAATTTTGTTTTCTAAAGAGAGAAAAATAGTATTTTGACTTAACCTTTAATAATTTATGCTTTAGATATTGCTGAAAATAGTGGTTTTGAAGTTGGTTAAGGAAAAAAAAGAAATTGGCCCCAAAGAAAGGTGTTCTATTCAGTTTATAGTCTCTTCTGTTAAATTTTATCACCTTGAATATTGAGGAATACTATAGAGTAAATGAAGAAATATTACTATTCTGAGTAGTAGGGTTATAGATGATTTTTACTTTTTTTCTTGAGATGTTCTACTAAGCATTTATTACTTAAATAATCAGAAATGCCAAAGAAGGCATACTTACCTAGTAATATAAAATCCAATTATAATTTCATTTTCCTCATTTTATTATTAATGTAAAAAATTAAACCTGATGCCACCTAATTAAAGTATTTTAATTAATAAAATTATGTCCCATATAAAATAAAAACATAGAATTATGGATATAATCGGGATTAATTTTTAATTTATATTTTTCAGAGATCAATGTTACAATGATGTGCCCATCTATTGACCCGCTACATCTCCACCACTTAACATACCTTCGTGTGGACCAAAATAAGCTAAAAGAACCAATAAGCTCATACATTTTCTTCTGCTTCCCTCATTTACATAGTATTTATTATGGTGAACAAAGAAGCACTCATGGTCAAACAATACAACTGAAAACACAAGTTTTCAGAAGATTTCAAGATAATGATGATGATGATGACAGTGATGATCATGATGATCCTGATGGAGCTCATGAGGGCCAAGAACAAGAAGGAGCAGAAGGGCAGTTTGACCCAAATTATTATGAAATTCAAGAATGGCAAGAAACTATATAGGTTTTACTTTACAAAACTTTACTAATCAATATGGTAAATCTAACTAAACATGTATTGCTCAAAGTTAATAGAATGATGTATAAGATCAGACTTGAACTTTAGTTGGTGACATCTCCGTCACTACATAGTATTAGAACTTACTCAAAATAATCCCAATCATTAGAAATATAATTAGAATGACAAATAGGAATCATGAACTAAACCTTAATAGTTTTTAATGTTCTTTTTAAACACAGAAATGCCATGTTAGGAAAAAAGTGAATATGCTTTTAACAGTAATTTTTCTAAGAATGATGAAGGAAGTAGCATTACCAGTGATGGCCTTTTGATCACTCTAAGGACAATATTTGACTTTTTTTTTTATGAGACAGAGTCTTATTTTGTCACCCTCAGTAGAGTGTGGTGGCGTCACTGCTCACAGCAACCTCAAACTCCTGGGCTCAAGCGATTCCCTTGCCTTAGCCTCCTAAGTAGCTGGGACTACGGGAGCCCATTACAACGACCAGCTAAGGACAGTATTTAAATGAGAGGAAGTCATGTTAATACTAACAAGGATCCATTAAATTTTTTTTTAATCTCATCTCTAGAAAAGCTTTCACACTGGTATTTTTTTTTTTTTTTTTTTGCTTTTATTTCAGTTGGCTTTAGTTTTCTTAGTTTCCTTTTTTTTTTTTTCCATTGTCCTGCCTTGTCAGGATGTGCGGGCCGGTTGCCTCCCAAGTAGCTAGGATTACAGGCGCTTGCCACAACGCCCAGCGGTGTTCTTTCCTGGTGGTTGAGACGGGGTCTTTTCTCTGGCTCACTCATGCTTATGCTGGTCTCGACCTGTGAGCACTGGAAATCCACCTGCCTCGGCCTCCCACAGTGCTGGGATTACAGACGTGAGGCACCACGCCAGGCCCCCACTGGTATTTGTGATCTCATCGCTATGACATCCATTATACTGGCTCACCACTTAAGAGTACAAAATATAATTGATTTTTAAAAGGCTACCTACTAAGGATCCAAGGCACACAGATTTATTAAATATACTAATTTTGTTTTTATCTCAGAACACCAAAGCAACAAAATTATAAACCCTTTATTTGGATAACTAAAAAATACTATCTTACTGTAATGTGCATTTTAGCAAATTTTAGCCATGGTTCAAAACAATCTTTGTTATTTACATTTTAATTAGGATAAATAATTTTATAGTAAATTCAACCACAGAAAGATCTCTTTGTTTTAGTTACATAAAAATTTGCTAATAACAGCTTTTTGTTGTTGTTGTTGCAGTTTGGCCAGGGCCGGGTTTGAACCCACCACCCTCAGTATATGGGGCCAGCACCCTACTCACTGAGCCACAGGCACTGCCCACATAAATAACTGCTTTGAAGAAATTAATTTTAAATTAATGTTGGCAAAATAAAGTTCTACCAATGTTATTAGACACCTCTGTTTTCCTAGAGCATTACATTGAAAGCCATATAAGATTATCAGCCAATGTTTACTTATATTTGGAACATTTACATAATGTTAAAGTTGAATATAGTCCTTTCAAATCTGACAGGTTTTTTTTTTTTTTAATCTGACAGATTTTAACATCTTCTTTAAAATATTAAAAATCACTTTTTCTTTAATCTGTCATTTGGAAGTATTTTAAATACACCCGACAATGAAGATTAACTGCTGAGATGAAGTCTTTTGATTTACCAGGCTAATTATTTCATAGAATTCCTTAGATAAGGGACAAATATAAATCTGGGGCTGCTTACATGGGAACCTAAAAGCAAATAACAATTCAGACAATATGTACTGACAAGCAAAACTACATTTGAGAAGTAGTTTACAAGCTTGTGAGTTCTTTTTTTTTTTTTCCCAGTTTTAGGCCAGGGCCAGGTTTGAACCCGCCAACTCTGGCATATGGGGCCGGTGCCCTACTCCTTTGAGCCACAGGAGACACTTATATTTTTGGACCTATCAGTTTTAAATGAGGGTTTTAATGCTGTTTAGATCTTTGAGTAGTTTATTAGCATTATCAGAATCAGAGCACCCACTTGTCCCCAAGGACAACTTCAATGATCCAGAATGAGTGTGAAAAAAACCTCCATTAATTTGCTTAATTAACATTCGTGAAGTCATTGGGTATATATAGGGTTTAGCAATGAGGGATAAAGAAATGTAGCACAGGCTCGGCGTCTGTGGCTCAGCGGGCTAAGGCGCCGACCACATACACCTGAGCTGGTGGGTTCGAATCCAGCCGGGCCCGCCAAACAACAATGATGGCTGCAACCAAAAAATAGCCGGGCGTTGTGGTGGGCGCCTGTAGTCCCAGCTACTTGGGAGTTGGAGGCAGAAGACTCGCTTGAGTCCAGGAATTGGAGGTTGCTGTGAGCTGTGTGATGCCACAGTACTCTATCCAGGGCGACAGCTTGAGGCTCTGTCTCAAAAAAAAAAAAAAAAAAAAGAAATGTAGCACAACGTGCAATTGTAAAAGTACAGGTAAGAGTAATGCTAGTTACTTCTGCTGCTTACTAATGCTAGTAATATGGGCAAAGCACAATTTCAACAGAGATAAATAAAAATTTTAAGGACCACCTCTCTTTCTCTTACAATTTTTAAAAACAAGGTTATAAATTTAAACATTTATTAAGAACTAATGTGGAAAATAGCACGGATGTTTTAGGAGACAAGAGATGAGTATTTTTCACTTATACCAATTTCAAATTTAAAGAGGATCAGCTTGAGCAAGAGCAATACCCTGCATCTAAAAATAGCTGGGCACTGTGGCGGGCACCTGTAGTCCCAGCTACTTGAGAGGCTGAGACAAGACAATCATTTGAGCCCAGGAGCCTGAGGTTGCTGTGAGCTATGACACCACTGTGCTCTACTGAGGGCACCAAAGTGAGATCCTCTAAAAAAAAAAAAAAAAAAAAAAAAAAGAAAAGAAAAGAAAAGAAAAGAAAAAATTTAAAGAGGAGCCACAAGAGAATTGCAAATCAGATATTTGTATTCACCAGGATGACTGAAATCAAAAGACAGACAAATACAAGTGTTGCTGAGGAGATGAAGAAATTGGAGCCTTCATGTATACTGCTGAAAGGAGTATAAAATGATGCAGCTGCTTTGGAAAGCTGTCTGGCAGTTCATTAAAAAGTCAGAGTTACATATAACACAGCAATTCCACTCCTAGGTATATATCCAAGAGAATCGAACACAGAACACATGGTCACACAAACATTTGTATACGAATGTGCATTATCTCTAAGACCAAAAAGTGGAAACCAACCAAATGTTCATCAACAGACAAATAGCTAAATAAAATTTGCTATAGCTATACAACAAAATATTATTTAGCAATAACAAGTAATAAAGCACTGAAACATGCTACAACATGGATAAACCTTGTAAACATGGTTGGTGACGAAGCTAATCATAAAAGAACACATACTGTATAATTCATTTATATAAATGTCCAGAATAGGAAGCGCTATAGAGACAAATGAACTATTGGGGCCAGGCCTGTAATCCTAGCACTCTGGGAGGCTAAGGCAGGTGGATTGCCTGAGCTCATTAGCAGCCTAAGCCCTGTCTTCTAAAAAAGCCCAGCATTTCCAGGTATGGTGGCTCACCCCTGTAATCCTAGCACTTGGGAGGCTGAGGCAGGTGGAGTGCCTGAACTCACAAGTTCGAGACCAGCCTGAGCCAGAGCAAGACCTTGTTTCAAAAAATACCTGGGTGTTGTGGTGGGCACCTGTAGTTCCAGCTACCTGAGAGGCTGAGGCAAGAGAACGTCTTGAGCTCAAGAGTTTGAGGTTGCTGTGAGCTATAATGCTACAGCACTCTACCGAGGGTGCCAAAAGGAGACTCTGTCTTAAAAAAAAAGGCTGGCATTCTGGCGGGCGCCTATAGACCCAGCTACTTAGGAGGTTGAAGCAAGAGGATCACTTGAGCCCAAGAATTTGAGGCTGCTGAGAGCTGTGACGACACACAGCTCTACCAAGAGTGACATAGTGAGAGTCTGTCTGGAAAAAAAAAAAGACTATTGGCTGCCTAGGGCCAGGGGGATGGAAGTGAGGAGTGACTTCTAATGTACACAGGGTTTCATTTTGGGATGGTGAAAATGTTCTAAAATTGATTGCAGGCTGTGTAAGTCCACAAATACTAACTACTACTTTAAAATGATGAAGTGTATTGGATGTGAATTATCTCAATAAAGCAGTATTTTAAAAAATTTAACAAAGATAGCTGGTCGTGGTGGAGTGTGCCTACAGTCCCAGCTACTCTGGAGGCTGAGAAGGCAGGATCATTTGAGCTCAGAAGTTTCAGAATATGTGAGCTATGATTGAACCACTATACTCCAGCCTGGGAGAGAAAGAAAGACCTTGTCTCTAAATAAATAAAATAATAAAATTACTTTTACAATAGAGAAAACATCAAACAGCTCATTCTAACACAAGGAAAAAAGAAATAACATAAGAAAATGGCAGCACTTATAAAAACAGTGTGAGCACAGATACCACAACTTTCACACTTGGTGAGGACCTAGTGAAGTTGTTGAAGTCTTCCAGGAAGAAGTGATTGATGTGTGATGGGAACTTAGGGCAGAGTATAGAGAACAAGTTCCCAACTGGGATTAATATAAAGACATGGTAATTACCTGTTTTACCTCTTGTACGGTGTAAAACATTAAAAACTTTCCTACTTTTGGAATTCTGGAGCTTCAATTTTTATCTTAATAAAATACATTTTAATTCTCAAAGAAAAGCCTTACCAAAGAATAAAATCACACAATTTAGCAATTAAAAACAAGGAATTTGAGATTAGATGTATGTGCGTATGAAGTCTGACTTTACACTTCTAAGGCAGGTTATTTAGCTTCTCTAAGGTTTTCTTTCCTCATTTATAAAGGAAGATGGTTCTCATAAGGTTGTTATAAAGATAAAGAGAAATCATGGATATAGCACAGCATTAAAAGTGCATGCCAGTGAGCGATTATCAAATAAACAGTAACCCTCACTCCAGCACATCTGGCCCAGGAACTCATAGATCAGGGTACTCACACTGGCTTTACTGGGACACAGAACAGAGTCAGCATCTCTTTGGGTTCCTTCCAAGATACTTACAAATAATAGTAGTGGACAAGACAGACATCACTAAGGGTTTCATTAGGGTGCTTAAATCATCTACCTCACAACAAACAAATTCAAAGTCACTAGTGGATAGCTTAGCCTTTCAAAGCACCCTTCTGCTGGCCCACCTAGGCGAGAATGGCTCCATCCTCCTCACAAGGCACTGGGCCGCTGGCTTCTCTGCCCCAGAGTATGGACAAATCCCTCCTGTATATTAGAAGAACAGTTCAATTCTGCCCGGCTCCTCCCTCCAAAGGTGTGTATAAGTAAATGCATCTCAAAACATCCCCTAGCTCAGGAAGGAATGAGGAAGCAGCTTAACAATCTTTTTTTTGTTACCTGAAAAATGCCATAACTCAAACCCAACCAAGTATTTCTCATTGAAAACAAAACAAAAACTGCAGTGTTTCTCCTTTCCTCAGAAAAAAATGAATAAAGTACTTTCTTCAACTAGTACATCAAGATTACACTGTTACATATCAGAGCTATAGACTATAGTAGTTGATTTGATATTTATAATAGGAAAAAAAAGAAAATTCATTTATTGTTTTTCTCATTATGGCATTAAGTATTTAGTTATATTAGCTAATAGGCTGAACTCTTTGTAACCATTAACAAATCCTAATCATACCATAAATCCAAGCTTAATTAACAAGCATAAAAGGATAATTAACATACATTAAGCATTTAGAAAGAAAATTTTAAAGAGGATACTTCATAAACAATAGTGGTTGAGAATGTTTAGCCTAAGTTTAAATATTATCTGAAATACTATACACTTTCACTTTATTCCTCAAGGTTGAGACCACTAAACTAAAATACAGATGTATGTATATCATATAACATGCTTAACTAGCTCCATGGGGAAAAAAATAAAGTAGAAGAAATAAATCTTGTCTCTTTCTTTTTCCGTTTTAAGAATTCATATGTCCCAAAGGACAGCTAGAACTAAAACCCTGGTTTCCTGATTCCAAATCTATCTTTTCTAAATCATGGAAATAAAGAATAAGAGCAGCTGGAAACAGAGTTAAGTCATAACAGAAAAAATTCAAAGTTTTTTATGTGCTCCAATTTCCTAAGTAGATATAACTATGCCAAGTTATAACTATGTCTAGTTATAAATATCATATAATAAATATCATGGACACATCTAGCATCAGTTATGTATTTAGGTTGTGAATTCTCTATAGAGAATTATGTACTACTAAGAAAAACTTAATTTGTAAGCAAGATACATTTCTACTATAAGCTATTCCTTACACTGAATCATAATTCCTCTCCACTTTAAATTTCGCCTTTTAGTCTGGGAAGTACTTGGGTTCTTCATCTTTCTCATTCAAACAAGTGACTAGGCTTCAAGTGTTAAGTACAAATTTGAGATAGAGGTCCAAATTATAGAATATGCATAAGAATGGTGGATTAAAAAGGGTCTATAAGTATTTAGTAAGTCAACAGTTTGCAAAAGAAGTGATTTCACTTCCCAGGGCGCAACTGACAATGTCTGGAGACATTTTTGGTTGTCATGATATGGGCAGAGGTGCTGCACAGGACAGCTCTACAACAAAGAATTTTGGGGTCCAAAATGTCAGCAGTGTGGAGGCGGAGAAACTGTAGTAACCAGTCTGTAATCCAACAGATAAAGAAGCTGAGGTCCATAGAAGTTAAAGGATTTGCCAAAGGTCAGGGAAAGGTTAATGACAGAATCAAAATTCGAATATACATGTGCTGACTTTTAAATTATTTCCCATAAAGTTAGAGGATGAAGATGGGGGAAAGACTCTTCTGGCTTATAGCTTTTGTTGAAAGCTAATTAACTTTGCAGTTAAATCATCTATTAGTAGAAGTAAACCACTTCCCAAAACATACTCTTTCCCAGAAAACACCTGTTTCTAAAACTCAATTTCATCTCAATTCCATTCAACACATTTTTTGACTGTCTACTTCTGAGAAACAATTAGGAGAAAGAATCAACAGACCAATGGTACACCTCCAAAGACATAAAACCCCTGTAAGACACCAAGAATAATACAGTAGGGTCACCTAAAAGAACTCCAAAAAGATGGCTCGGTGCCTGTGGCTCAACGGGCTAAGGTGCCAGCCATGTACACCTGAGCTGGCGGGTTCGAATCCAGCCTGGCCCGCCAAACAACAATGATGGCTGCAACCAAAAAATGGCTGGGTGTTGTGGTGGGCGCCTGTAGTCCCAGCTACTTGGGAGGTGGAGGCAGGAGACTCGCTTGAGCCCAAGAATTGGAGGTTGCTGTGAGGTGTGATGTCACAGCACTCTGTGCAGGGTGACAGCTTGAGGCTCTGTCTTAAAAAAAAACCTCCAAAGAGAAAACTCTTTCATTTTTGGACACATTGCCTGTTCCTGGGTATTAAAAAAGTTTTCATTTTTTATTCCTGTACTGTGAAAACTAAATAGTTTTCTATCAGGATATAACATTTCTTTCTGGAATAGAAAACAGAAAAAAAGTTTCAAATATTTTATATAGAAAACTGTGTAGTAAAGATTTTGGCTTTCTCTACAGAGAGGTCTTGGACTTTACCTTGGCTTTTGGAAGGTGACCTATGTCATTTGTGATAGGAGTATCTTTCTTTAGGGTGGGATCAGCCATATCCCATATCTTAAGGATAAGGTGGCCATGCCAGAAAGACCAACCATGTGATTCAACCATTCCTTTAAAAGAGCCCTAATTAAAGCTCTGAACATTAAGGCTTGGATGAATTTCCCTGGTTAGTAATATTCCATGTACACTGTCACACACTGAAGCCAGAAGGGTAATACACCCTGAGAATGGAAGGTTCATGTTTGGAGTCTCACCCACCCCTGACTCTGCCTTATGTATGTCTTCCTTTGGGTAATTTTTATGTATATCCTTTCCCTACATAAACCATAATGATGAGAATAATGGCTTGCAGTGAATATTGAGAGTCCTTCTAGAGAATTATCAAATGTATGGGTGGTTTTGGGAACTCGCTGATCTTGACATTGGTATCAGAAGTGAGGGCGGTCTTGGAAACTATGCTCTCAAACTTTACAGTTTGGCTAAGTCTGGGCAAGAGTCTGGTTTGTTTATTTTCCTGTGCAATTCTGGGTATTTCCAGACTCTTGCCTTGCATAATCATTTCCCCTTCATTGTGAGTGTGACCTGTGACTTGCTTCTAACCAACAGGATATGGCAAAGCTGATGGCACATATAGGATTACATGTATGTGACTACTACAGAAGACAGTACTGTCCATCTTGCAAGAAGACTTCCTCTTTCCCTGGCTCTAGAGAAGCAAGCTTCCGTGGTTTGAGCTGCCCTATGGAGGTCACATGGCAAAGAACTGAAAGAAGCTTTCAGTCAACAACCACCAGGAAAGTGAGTCTCATATTGTGCAAGAAACCGAATGCTGCCAGCAATTACATTGGCTTAGAAGTGGATCCTTCCCTACTCCACCCATGAAGTGAGCCTACAGTACCAGCTACATTTTTACAGCAGACAATGAAACAAAGTCATGCCAAACTCTTGACCCACAGGAAATGTGAGGTAATATTAAATAAATGTACATTATTTTAATTAGGCCACTAATTTGTGGTAATTTCTTACACAGTAGTAGACAACCACCACACCAGTCAAACAGTGATATTGTTCAGAAATGCAACAGAAGAGGAATATTTCTAAAATGCAAATAGGATCATTTCATTTGCGGTCTTAAGAATCTCTCAAAGATCTCTTGCTGACTGTAGACTAAAGCCCAAATACCTTAGCAGCATATAAAAGATTCTTCTTAATTTAATCCTGTTTCCCTGTGTAGTCACAATTCTTACTATGGTACATCCTCTCACTTCTCTCTCTTCCTCCAAGTTCCAGCTATATGTAAAAAATTATAGATTTCCTAAGTGATCTATCCCCGTCCCATCCTCCTGTGTGATTCTCCCCTTGCCTAGAATATCTCACCACTTACCCCTACCTTCCTTTACTACAGTCTCTTCAAAAGTCAGCTTGAGTGTAATCGCTTTGACATCACCTAGTCAAGGTTTGTGGCTCTCCCAAGTTATCAAAGAACTCTGCACATTTCTGTGTGGCAAGCCCCACTGTGCATTCAAGTTGCTTATTCACTGCCTTTTCTGCTAAACGGGAGACTATAAAAGTTTCTGTGGGGGAGAAACTGAGTTTGCATATCTGAGTGTACTTGTCTGTAGTTGTAGCACCAGTGATGGTGCTAAGTATTATATGAATACTATCAAATGAATGGATGCTAATAACATTGTATTCATTGGTCATATTTTTTCAAGAAAAGATGTTATAATCCACAAAATAATTTTGTATAATATAAAATATCAAACTTTACCACCATTAATTAAACCACGAATTTCTTAAGTTCATCTAAATTTGAGTATGATATCTAGCCAGCTTGCTATTCAACATCTTGTTAAATTGTTGCATAATACAAGTCAACTTCTGCTATTTCATTATTATATCTTTCAAAGACTTAAAAAGTTTTTTTATTTTCTCTTTACAGCTAAAAAATCAACAATTTATATTAAAATCAGAGAAGATCACAACTAAATTTAAAATAGTTCATGGTCAAATAAAAACTTGAGTATTAAAGTCAATTTATTTAAACTTTTATTTGTAAGTCTCTAAAACCAGTTTTGACTAGGAGAGAGAAATAGTATTTATCCATACTTGTTAAATGTTTAGCTTAGAGTATTTAGAGGAGAGAGAAATTTTACCTAGATTGCTAGAAGCATCAAAGAATAAATAAAAAAAAAGTGAATCTTTTTTCTAAAAATCATATGGTATCTATAATACTACATTAACTTTTAAAATAAAATTTAATATTAAAATAATTTAGATTAAGTTTCCTTCATTCATCAAACAAAAATATTTTTTAACTATCTACCCCTAAAATTATAAATCAAATTTATTTCTAAAAAGCTAATTCTTATGCTTCAGTTTTGCTACATGTAACTAAAACAGAGAAAAAAATCCCAAATGACAAAACTATAAACTAATAATAAACCAATTAGTGCAAAAACTAATTTTTACATTGGAACTTTCTAGCTTTTATATTAGTTATAATATTAAGACAATATTTTAGTCCTCATAAAATAAAAAGCTAGACTATGCTTTTTTTGGTGTTTGATTTCATTCAAATAGCAAATGTTTTATCTCTGGGGAAATTACCAAATGAGAAGCATGATTTTATAACTGTATCATTTCATAAAAAATCTTCACGAAAATATTAGTGCTTATTACACAATAATAAAATGACACAAGTTTTCAGTCGATTAGTTAAAACAGTATGAGAGCAGTTACGAGTATCTTCAGCACAGTTCTCTTGTACAACACACTGCATTTCACCCTACAGAAAGAATGTTGGCAGAAATCTCTACCACACGGAAACTGCTCTTAAAGCTGTTAGGCCCTGACATTTTATTCAGCAGTCTGAAATCAATCCACAGCTTTCCTCTTTCACCCTCCCACTTGGGGCTAATGCACAGACATGAACATCTATTGAGGAAAATCACAAAAAACTTCAAAACTGCTATAACGGTAGGCTTGTTTTTCACATATTATTTTAAATATTGTTTATTAAAGTGTAACTAATCTAACAGTCTTAATCAATGTAAAGGCCATCTCTAATTTATTTAGTTTCAGTTACCTCAAACATTTTCTAGCAAGTACTTATACGTATCACTGTATAACTTTGACATCCATGCAGGAAAGAACTGGTTTTGCAAAGTCACAAATGCATTTTATTATTCATTTTCAACCACTGGATTTTTGACAAATTGGCATCCATAATGCAGCATCAGCAACTCTGCACGACTATGTTTGAAATTACTTAAGAAAAAATCTGAAATGTGCATTTACCAGATAAAATTTACTGATAAGCCTAAAAGAATCCTTTTCATTATATTCCCCAAAGTTCCTTGATTAAAGTTCTATATTTTCTCTAGTAGGCAAAACTATTTTTTTAGTTTCACAGTTTAAACTTAAAAAGCAATATGATTAACTAAAAGTACTGAAAAGAAATTCGTAATTACAATTACAAAACCAAGAAAAGTAAAGACATGACTTTTCCTATATTCAGTTAAACACTTCACCTAAAAAGTTAAGTGTTAATGACTACTTTTCATAATGTTAAATTTAAGCTTTAAAACTTTCTTGGAATTTGTTTCTGTTCATACCAATACAAATCAAGAGTTCTTATAAAGTAGCTAAATTGAAATATGATATTTTTAACTCACATGAGATAGGATCATGGGTCTTCATTTTAACTATTTATACTACAGGTATCCTAAGCAGAATTAAATTGCATATCTGTCCCTCTTTTGAAGGCACATAATTATTAAGAAACTTAAATTATCAACATTTCCAGGGTTTTGATAGAGAAGAAATAAAACTACTTCCTGAAAGTATTTTTTAGAATGTTCACTGATACATAAAAACTGTTAGCATCTAATTAAAGATCACTAAGGGTTAAATACTTGTTCTTTGGCCCCTACTGCGTACACCCTGCCAAAACATCCTCTAAGCTTTTAAATATTGCTTCGAAGGTCTGCTTTTTTATTTCCAGGGAAAAAGAGTTTTGTCCCAGTCAGCAGGCCACTAGTTTACTAATTTCCAGTCACCTTGATTTTTGCAAAAATGAAGACTCTGCAGTCTACACTTCTCTTGTTACTGTTTGTGCCTCTGATAAAGCCAGCACCATCAACTCAGCAGGACCCACGCATTACCTATGATTATGGAACAGATAATTTTGAAGAAAGTATATTTAGCCAAGATTATGAGGATAAATACCTGGATGGAAAAAACATTAAGGTACTTTATTTCTACTCTAAATTTAGCTTCTAAAATAGTACCCATTTAAATGCATGTTTTTGTTTTTCTGAATGTGTCTGATAAGAGGAAAGGAAAAGCACTTTAAATGATTCATAGTAAATAATAATAATTGTCCCCAAGATTATATTTTTAGAATATGCATGCCTCCCAGATTAATAGACAGCACCTATGCTAACCAAACAGTATCTTCAGTAACCAAAATATAAAATGTAAGGAAAACTATACTTTATGATGATGCCTGACCAGTTGCAATTTATATGTTAAATAAAGTTACACAATGTCCTATATGTATGTATCATTTTGCTTCAAAAATAAATTAGAAGAAAGGTGTATTTGGAGAATTAAAGATGAATTATCAGCTAAAGACTTATTACTTTAGAAAAACAGTTTAAGGAAAAAATAGAGTACTGATTATTTTGGTAGTTATAGCATTTTAGAATTTATGTCTGCCAATTACAAATAGTACTGTAAAATAAAAAATTACTTAATATTGGACTTTCTTTTCTAATCAGTTTTAATGATTTAGACTTTCTGTCAATTTGTACTAAGTAACTGTAACTATAATTGAGTTAACATTCTGCAGGGATGGCTTTTACACTACATCACTCATACCCTACCTTTATGGGCAAAGTAATTACTTGTGGTTTTCTTGGCACACAGAAATGAATGCTGGGTAAGGGAAAAGTTAATACAGCACATAAGTATCTGTTACCCACTTTGTGTGTCATACACAAACACACAAATAATGGAAAAATGAGAAATGCAGCTAAATATATAACAATACTAATTATATCAGAGGTTCCTTTCCACTACAGAGTAGATGGCAAAGGTTTAAGATTGACCAGTTATAAATGCTACTTTCTCTATACACAATGAGCAAATGTCAACACCACAGTTTGCTCAGTGGAGTCAGTTAATATGATAACATTACTTTTGCCTATTATTAAGACAAAAAAAGATAGGTTAGTCATAGTTTCAAGTTAAAAAAAAAAAAAGCAACCCATCATAACATAACCTATTGGTTCACTTGGACGATATGAATTAATCAAAGACAATTTCAAAATTTCCTGTTCCCTAAAAAGTAATAACTTTAGAGATGATTTTCCCTCTGTTTCTTCTTTTTATAGGGCTTTAGAAGTTTCACTATCTTAATACAAATTCAGGGATTAAGATATTTGTGGAATGGAAGAGACGTCAACAGGACTTGATGTACATGTAAAAATGCAGAATGGAGGGAGGATGTTCAACCAGCACACAGATAGGAGAATGATGGTGAAGGGCAGAGTCAGGAAACAAGACTGAGACTGAAGCAGAATATATACAAAGGGTCAAAAGACTAGTAACACCCCATATAACATTCTGTAATCTAATGGCAGAAAATGTACTCTCCAAAAACAGTAAAAAGAGAGTTAATGATATTGATGTGAATTCTCTCAGAGTTAATTAATGACCTGTACTAGTGGTCTGAGCTGGTGGGTAGGCTGGAATAAAAGAACTACAAGGGACAAGGCTTAACTAAAGCATATAGGCAAAATTTTACCCCTAGAGGAGACCAAAAGACCTCCATCAGTACTTCACATGTGTCACATGGCTAGAGTTCTCATCCCACTCAAAATGGCAGAATCTGAACGTGGAACTCACCTTAGATAAGAACCATGAGGAGTAACAGTTTCACTTCAGAAAAATTCTCACTCCAATTCAGAGAATTCTCTTATACCTCTCATTTGGAATTTTAATGTGTTCAACATTTTTTAACCACTGAGCTCATCCATGGGAGATATAAAAATGAAAAAGACTTGCTTCTTTTACTCAAGGAGCTCATGGTCTCTAGAATGAAAACAAGCTGAACAAATATTTACATTATAATTTGATGAATGATGAAATGGGATTATGTATAAAATCCAAATGGAGCAAAAATAAATGCCACTAATTTTAACTCTGAGAAGGTAAGTGTCATCTGTGATCCCTAGATTGTAAAGTCACTTTATCACAACAGATAACACCCTTTTTTTCTAATAGGAAAAAGAAAATGTGATAGTACCTGATGAGAAAAGTCTTCAATTACAAAAAGATGAGAGTATAACACCATTACCCCCCAAAATAGAAAATGATGGTAAGTATGAATATTGTATTGTTTAATTATTTTTCAAAAAGGGTCTTTTAAAAATAGCTGCAATGGAACTTTATTCCTTGTAGTAATCAAAACTTGCCTCGAGATACAGTAAATACAAACAGAAGAATTTTATTTCCAACAATAAAGTCAAAAACAGGTGTATTGGGAGTGCACATCATTTGCCATTGCACATTATAAATGAGAAATACGGAACAAAAACATTCAAGAGCTACCAAAGCTTAGTCCATAATTAGCCTCCACAAAGTGTGACATTTTGTCCATAGATGGTATTATCAATTGAAGAAATACTGAAACACTGATTCTTTTCCAAATACAGTGTATAGCATCAGGATAAATAAAATACAATTCTTGCTTTCAACAAACTCACAGAAGTGTCCATATACATAACTATAATGTACTTTTCCATTAAAACAACAGAAAACTTATAAAATAACTACAAGTCCTACTTAATAGTTTCCATATTATTTGATTTATTCTTGCTCTATCATAGAACAGTATTTCACACAAAAATAGGAGGGCAAAAATCACACACCAATTTCTATACTGCTATAATAAAATTAAAATGACCTTGAAAGATGTGGTTAAGTATTATGGTAAAAATAGACTTGAACAAATGGAAAAAAATCCCTTGTTCTTGGATAGGATAACTCAACATCATAAAAATATTAATTCTTTCTAAATTTATAAACTTTAAATAAGCCCACTAAAACTAAAACTTTACTAAAATAAAGCTAAAAAAAATTTATTCCAAAATTCACATGGAAAAACATATGCAAATAGGGGAGATACTGAACAAAGAGAGGTACATGACACTGGTAATATAAATAGACAAAAAGACCAATAGAATAGAATATGAGGCTCAGTGCATGTATGTAGCTCAGTGAGTGAGGGCACTGGCCACATACACCAAAGCTGGTGGGTTCGAGCTCGGCCGGGCCTGCTAGAAAACAATGACAACTGCAACCAAAAATAGCTGGGTATTATGGTAGGCACCTGTAGTCCCAGCTACTCGGGAGCTGAGGCAAAAGAATAGCTTAAGCACAAGAGTTTAAGGTTGCTGTGAGCTGAGACACCACCTCACTCTACCAAGGACAACATAGAGAGACTCTGTCTCAAAAAAAGAATAGAATACAAAGTCCAGAAACAAAAATACACATGGAAATTTAGTGTTCAATCAAGGTACCACTTAAATCACCCCAGTAAAAATGGTGTTTTTAAAAAACAGTGCTAGGAGAACTAGGAAGTCATTTGAAAAAGGACACAATTAGAACCATAGCTTACACAGAAAAACAAACTAAAAATAGATTAGGAATCTAAACTATATAAGCACTAGAAAATAATCTGAGTATACGATGCCTCAAAATCCAAAGAGAATAACAGAAAAGAACAATAAATTTGACCCCAAGAATGTATATTACAAAAACAAAGACAATTGAAAACTGGGAAAAATATTTGCAACATAAATTACAGGTAAATACTATAACTAGATACAGAGTAAACTGATAACTAGATAAACAGGTAGTATGTCTTATTTAGAAAACTTAAATACTGAAGAAAAGAAGCTGACCAAAATTCCGTCGGAAAAATGGGCAAAAGAGGCTGGACGTGGCTCATGCCTATAATCCTAGCACTCTAGCAGGCCAAGGCAGATGAACTGCTTGAGCTCAGGAGTTGGAGACCAGCCTGAACAAGAGTGAGACCCGGTTTCTACCAAAAATAGAAAAATTAGCTGGGCATTGTGGCTAGCACCTGTAATCTCAGCTAACTCAGGAGGCTAAGGCCAGAGGATCTCTTGAGTCCAAGAGTTTGAGATTGCCCCGGGTGACAGAGTGAGACTCTGTCTCAAAAATAAAAATAAGATAAAAATGATTTGACTGAAAAAGATGTTCAACCTCACACATGCAAAGACATGCAGAGACATGCAAATTAAAATTATATTGAGATTGACAAAATTTTAACCTGATCGACAAAATCAAAGTGTAATAATATATGATAATATGCTTCATTAGCAAGGCTGTGACTTTCATAGACTGCTAGCAGAAAGGCAAATCAGTACTTTTACATAGGAATTTGGCAATACACCTAAGAAAATCAAACACATGTTTAGTTTTTTGTTTTTTGGTTTTTTTTGCAGTTTTTGGCCAGGGTAGGGCTTGAACCCACCACTTCCGGTATACGGGGCTAGAGCCCTACTCCTTGAGCCACAGACGCCCCCCTTTATGTTTACTTTTTGATATAGCTATGCAGAGAGTATTTATAATATGTTACCTTTCATATAAGAAAGAAAAGGATGTCGGAAAATATACATCTCTGTGGGGGAAAAAAACAAACAAAAAAGTACCAAAAAACAACACTGGGCCAAAGAGGAATTGTGGGAGAGGGAGTGACAATTCTCTGATTATACATTTTTTGTGTTGATTTCGTTTTTAGAACAATGCTAATGTTTTAAACAGGCAATTTAAATAAATATAAATTTGATATATGAATAAAACTAATAGGAGCCAGGTAAAAAGAATCAAAGTTGGAATACAAACAGAAAAATTAAAACTTAATTATATTTCAAATTAATATCATAACACACTAGAGAAGGAAAAAAATCTAATTCAAATAAGGATTAAATACAGTATTTTGACTGTACACTTCCAGGCTAAGGACAAGGACTATAAAGAAATACTAACTTACAGTGAGTGGGTTTGTTTTCCACAGTGTTATGAATTAGAAAAAGTGAAGCTACTTAATGTGTGTTCTAGAAGTGAGCAAATTAAATACACATTATAAATAAAGAGAACTAGGTTGCATTCACACTGTCAAAGAAGAGCATTACAAACATGAAAACGTGGAAGGTTAGAAAGAACGCTGTCGGGCCAGAACTAATGGCTCAGGCCTAAATCCCCAGCATTTTGAGAGGCCAAGGCAGGAGGAGCTTTTGAGGCCAGGAGTTCAAGATCAGCCTGAGCAACATACAAGATACCATCTCTACAAAAAATAGAAAAATAAGCTGGGTATGGTGGCTTATGCCTGTAGTCCTAACTGCTTAGGAGGTTGAGGCAGAAGGATTGCTTGAACTTAGGAATTTGAGGTTGTAGTGAGCTATGAAGATACTGCTGCACTCCAGCCTAGGCAACACAGCAAAATCCTTTCTTAAAAAAGTAGATTGTGGAGCTGGACCGGAATGGAAGATATTAGTATTGACTCACAGTTTTTATAAAGAAATACTGAAATACAGATGTGTTTTCTTTTTTTTTTTTTTTTTGAGACAGAGCCTCAAGCTGTCACCCTGGATAAAGTGCTGTGGTATCACAGCTCACAGTAACCTCCAATTCCTGGGCTCAAGCGAGTCTCTTGCCTCTGCCTCCCAAGTAGCTGGGACTACAGGCGCCTTCCATAATGCCTGGCCATTTTTTGGTTGCAGCCGTCATTGTTGTTTGGCGGGGCCCACGCTGGATTCGAACCCTCCAGCTGAGGTTTACGTGGCTGGCGCCTTAGCCCGTTGAGCCACAGGCGCCGAGCCTACAGATGTGTTTTCATTTGAGTGTGTATACGTATGCATATGGTATATATTTATGTATACATGTGAGCAAATTGTGCGTACATATAATTACATATGTGCATATGCATGTTGTTATGTGTGCATATTATATATGGATACAGACACAAATAGGCACACACTGACAGTTCCTAGTCCTCTCTGCTGAAAGAGCCTAGAAACAATGAGATCCTAGGAGCAATGAGCACACCTACCACTTAGATCTTGGTTTCTAACACCATTCTCCACTAAAAGGCAACAAAGTGAGACTGACTCTATCTCTAGTGCTTCTGGAACAGATAGTTGATTTCAGGGTTGGGGAAGAAAAAATGCAAGATTGGTTCAGGATGTCTTAGAATGCCAGAAAACAAGGAAGTGCTTGAAGTTCTTCTAAAAATCCATCAAAATATATGAAATAAATAAAGGTATACATGTATAAGAGATAAATAAAATCTACACACTGAAATCTAGACAACAGTGTAAGAAGATCTGAACTGAAGGAGGTGTGGAAGCCTTAATATCATCAAGATGTCAAACTTATTCATACACTCAACACAAATCTAATCAAATCACAATAGGCTCTTTTTAAAAAAATTAACAAGCTGATTCTAAAATTTTTATGAAAATGTAAAGGACCCAGAATAGTCAAAACAACATTGAAGAACAAAGTTGAAGCATTTATACTATAAAGACTTACTATAGAGGGTACAGGAATCAATATGCTGCAGTATTGGCATAAATATTAAAAAAAAAATTGATAGGGCCAGTTGTGGTGGTTTGCACCTATAATCCAAGAATTCTGGGAGGCCGAGGCAGGTGGATTGCCTGAGCTCGTGAGTTTGATACCAGTTTGAACCACAGCAAGACCCTGTCTCTAAAAAATAGCCATGTCTTATCTTGGGAACCTATAGTCCGACCTACTTGGGGCAAGAAAATTACTTGAGCCCAAGAGTTTGAGATACTAAGATACTATGGCACTCTACCAAGGGCAACAAAGTGAGACTCTATCCCCCCCCCAAAAAAAAAAGATGAACAGAGTAAGAGTCCAGAAACAGGATTATACAAGATGGTCAACTGTTTTTTTGATAATATGACAAAACAATTCAATGGGGAAAGAATAAACTTTAAAAATGGTACTAGAAGAACCAGACAACCATAAGAAAATTTAAAAAGAATCTTGAGGCCAGGCACAGTAGTTCACTTCTGTAATCCTAGCATTCTGGAAGGTCAAGGCAGGAACATCGCTTGAGCTCAGGAGTTCCAGACCTGCCTGCACAAGAGCAAGACCCATCTCTACTGAAGATGAAAAAAATAGTCCGAGTTTTGTGGCTGGCACCTGTAGTCCCAGCTACTAGGAAGCTGAAGTAGGAGGACTCCTTGCAATCAGAAGTTTGAGGTTGCTGTGAGCTAGGCTGATACCAGGGTACCCTAGCCTAGGCAACAAAATGAGACTTTTTTAAAAAAAGAAATCTTGACCCCTCCTGACATACATAAAAATTACTTCAAAATATACCTCATACTTACATGCAAAGAGCTTAAACTATACAACTTTTAGAAGAAAACAAAGGATAAAATCTTAGTAGTGGGTAAAATTTCTTAAATACAACACAAAAAACACAATCTACAAGGGAATCACTGTTCTTCACTGATAAGAGAATAAAAAGACAAGGCATGATGGAAACAGTGGCTCACACCTATAATCTCAGCACTCTGGGAAGCCGAGGCAGGAGGATCACTTGAGGAGGATCATAGGAGTTCCATGCTAGCCTGGGCAACATAGAAATCCTATCTCTACAAAAAATAAAAACAAAAACTCAGCTGGGCATGGTGGCGAGTGCCTATAGTCCTAGCTACTCAGGAGACTGAGACAGGAAACTTATTTGAGCCCAGGACTTTGAGGCTGTAGTAAGGTATGATTGTATCAATTCATTCCAGCCTGGGGAATAAAAAATAAAAGACAAGTCAAAGCCTGCGGTAAAACATAAATCTGACAGAAGACTAATATGTAGAATATATACTTTTATAATAATTCATCAATAATATAAGCCCTAATTAAAAATAGGCAAGAGATATGCACAGACACTTAACTAAAGAACATATGTGGCTGGCAAATAAGGACATGAAAAGATGTTCACATTGTTAAGCTTTAGAGAAATGCAAATTAAAACACTGTAAGATACTACAACATACCCTACTTGAATGGCTAATTAAAAAGACTGACCATACCAAATGTTGGTAAGAAAGTGAAACAAGTGGAACTCCCATACACCGGGAGCAATGACAATGAGAGATGACCGTACAATTTGTATATATTCAGACAATAGGACACTGCTCAGTAATAAAGAGGAATGAATTATTAATACATGTAACAATGGATGAATCTGAAAGATTCTAAGATCTGAAGCTAAGTGAAAGAAGCTAGAAAAAAGAGAATACACTGCACAATTATTTTGATAGGAAATTCTCTTCTGTGCAAAATTTGCATTTAGGTATACTCATCAAAAAGCAGATCAATGGTTGGTTAGAGACATTTAGATTGTTTCTAGGTTTTGGCTATTTCAAACAAAGCTGCTATGAATAATGTGGATATATTTGCATGGACTTAATACTTTCATTTCTCTTGGTAGGAGTGCAATGACTGGGTCTTACCTTTTGAATAAAGTCTCAAACTATTTTCCTAAGGCTTATGTGATTCTACATTTTCACCAGCAGTGTATGAGAAATCTACTTGCTCCAAGAACTTAGAGGGATTACTAAGGGGCATGAGAAAACTTTTGGGGGTGGTGAATATATTAATTACCTCAACTGTGGTGAAGGTTTCATGTAAAAAACTTATAAACTATACAATTTCAATACATAGAACGTGTTGTATGTGAATTACAAAAAAACTGTGGCAGGAATAAAAGCTTGAAAGGGCCCTCCTTGGGTAATCTGTGACAATTTGATTATAAAAATAAACATGATGGCAATGGATCATGATTCATGGGACAGAGAATATGTAAGTTCATACTGATATAAAAAATAAATAGAAAGGAAAACTCCACTTTACAGCAGAATGCCAACTAACAAATGTAAAAGAAATGATGGAATTAGAAAATCACTATTTGGTGACTATCACAGTGATAAATGATTTAGGGAATAATCATCAAGACGCTAAAACTAATGGGCAAGAGTCTGATGACACACCAGACATTAGAATCTCAAAGGACTTCTCCTGAAGACATATTAATTAGAAGGTGAAAAACAGGAACTTTACAGAGTGAGAAATGCAGTTGACACCACTTGAACCAAGTGACCAAAGATAGTGTCATAAACGGGATAAACGGCTCGGCGCCTGTGGCTCAGTGGGCTAAGGTGCCAGTCACGTACACCTGAGCTGGTGGGTTCAAATCCAGCCCAAGCCCGCCAAACAACAATGACAGCTGCAACAAAAAAAAAAAAAAAAAAAAAAAACGGGATAAACAGAGAGGGCACTGAGGATGCACTATCATTGCCCATGGTACTCCTGCCAAAAGTAAGGAATCTCTGTCAACTAAAAGACATTCTACAAAAAAATGCCTTGAAAAATAAAATGAAACCAGGAGTGATGGCTCATGCCTATAATCCCAGCTACTCAGGAGGCTTAGGTAGGAAGATCACTTAAGGCCAGGAGTTCAAGACCAGGCCAGGCAACAAATGAAGACTCATCTTAAAAAGAAAACTTAAGGAAAAAAAAAAAATTGAAAGAGGGGAAAAAGCTCTGTATTTTTCAAACAAAGTGAAAAGTGTGAAAAACAAAGACTAATAAACTATTCTAGGTTAAAGGAAAGAGGCTTGACAAATGCAATGAATGACTTGGGGATGTTAAGGGATCCTAACAGTGCCTGTGATAACTCTAATTTTTAAGTTAATGGTTTACTCATTTAAGCAGTGGTTTCTAAAGTCATTAGTTACTGTCACCAATCTGAAATGTTTCTTACATATCAAACTTCATAAATCAAGCTTGTGTTTACCTTAACTTCAACCTTATGAATTTTTTTGGTATTCATATGAAGAAATAAAATCGTCAATCAATTCAGCAGTCAAGTGATCAATAAAATAGAATAAAAAGAGTGTGGACTGCAGACCCTCAAGACAATATTCTGGAGAATTATCAGGCACCATGGAGGTCACAAGTTATCAAGACTGAATATTTTTCCTGTTTTCATCTATGATTCTGTAAATTATATCGTCAAATTAGTAACAGCATTCATGATAGCAATGATTTTACCAGTAGGAGCCAAATATTTTCAAGTTACTGTTTATAATTTCTTGACTTTGTTTCTTGATTTAGAAATGCCCACGTGCCTGTTGTGTGTTTGTTTAAGTGGCTCTGTATACTGTGAAGAAGTCGACATTGACACTGTACCACCCCTGCCAAAGGAATCAGCCTACCTTTATGCACGATTCAACAAAATTAAAAAGCTGACTGCCAAAGATTTTGCAGACATACGTAAGTTTAAATAAAATGTTAATATTAACTCATATAAACATAAGACTCCACATAGCTGCGACCTACCACATAGAGCAAGGGTTGTCACTGTTGGAGTATATTAAGTGTCTACCACACTTCACAAAAATCTATTAGTTTGTTGGTGAATTTCCTTTCCATTTGGACATATTCTGTGATCTTTATTACCAACTTCAGTGTGTACGTTGACAATCTGTCTAATATATGGGCAACTATATCTTCTTAACCCAAATACTTTAGGATCCTATGCCTCAGATAGTGAACAGCACCAATATAACTAGGATGCTTCTCCAATATAACTAAGATGCTACTTCAACAATAACATTTTATTTTTAACCTGCAATATTAAAGCACAGAAATTGCTTTTTCTTACTGTAGCTTATCACTTGTAAAGTCTGACCATACCATATATTAAAAATATCTAGAGAAATTATTTTTAAGATTTTGATACTAACTCCTATATCCCGGAGGTTCTAATTCAAGTCTTGGGGAAAGCCCAGCGAGGATCTTAAAAAAACAACCAAATGATTCTAATAAGGAAACACTATTGAGAACAGTAGCATTTAATTTCTTCCCAGGTCATTAATAATCTTGTACTTGTATCAAGCCTTAACTCGATTAGGGTGTTGCTATGGACACATCAGAATCTCTCATTTCTGTAGTACCAAACCCTAATGCTGGATCATAAATTTCTTTTCAGTTTTCTAGACTTCTAGGTTCTCAAGCATTTCTGAAGAAAATTGCACCAAGAAATACACACTGGCACCACTACACATTTATGAGATTAACCAGAATTGGATTCGTGCTGCCCTTGGTAGCTCCCAACTATGAACTGAAGTATAGTTGAGTCTCATTATTTGTGGATTCCATATTGGTGAATGACCTATTTGTTGAAATTTATTTGTAACCCCAAAATTAACATCTGTGATGGGTTGTGTGGCAAACATTGAGTTAAATGACACACACGTTCCCAATTGAGGTGAATTTAAATGCTAACGTTCTTAAGTGCAAGAAGGTTATTACATGCCTTATAGGTAAAACACATGTTAGATATGCTTCATTCAGGCATGAGTTATGCTGCAATGTTAATGAATCAATAATATATATTAAATAAGATATCTTTAAATAAGAACACACATAAAACAAGGTTAGGTACCAACTGATAGATGAAAATGTGTGATCAGGGACTCACAGGAACCTAACCCTGTACTTCCTCTAGGAGTAACGGTTCAGTATTCACGAATTTAGTTTGTGGTGATTTTATAAAACATGACTACTATGAATGAGAAGTAACTATATTCCCCAGACACAAACACACAAATACTTATTCTGTCTCTCAGTATGTATCACTCTAATAATAATCAGGGAACATTTTTGTCTTTGTTGTTATGTAATAAGGCATGATTATGATTAAGATAACATACCTACAATTATTATGCAATCTGCAAGCAGAAAATCTCAACTATTAGGTTCATGCAGTGGCTCACATCTATAATCACAGCACTCTGGGAGTCAAGGCAGGTGGATTGCCTGAGCTCACAGGTTCAAGACAAACCTGAGCAAGAGCGAGACCCCATCTCTAAAAATAGTCAGGTGTTGTGGCGGGCACCTATAGTCCCAGCTACTCAGGAAGCTGACTGAGACAAGAGAGTTGCTCGAGTCCAAGGGTTTGAGGTTGCTGTGAGCTATGACACCAACTGCACTCTACAAAAGATGTCTAAAAAAACCCAAGATCCAAACTATCATATCATTCTATTTGATCAATGACTACTTTTTATGATTTATAACATGAATTTCTTTCAAACTGCCTGAACATTCTGAGGAATTCAAACAGAGAGGATAGAAAGATTCCACTAATGGCTTGGGCACCCGTACTCAGTGGTTTGGATGCCAACCATGTACACCAAGGCTGGTGGGTTCAAACCTATCCCAGGCCAGCTAAACAACAAAGACACTGCAACAAAAAAATAGCTGAATGTTGTGGCAGATACCTGAATTCATAGCTATTTGGGAGGGTGAGGCAAGAGAATCACTTAAGCCTAAGAGTTAAGGTTGCTATGAGCTGTGACGCCATGGCACTCGCCTGAGGGTGACATAGTGAGACTGTGTCTCATAAAAAAAAAAAAAAAAATCGAAAGACTCCATTAACTGTAAGATTCCTTCTAAACTTCAGATTCTAGAACTCCACTTAGAAGGGGCACCAGTGTCAGGTACAAAGAAATGCTTGATGTTCACTCAGCAAAATTTTACTGAGCTATTAATTTCAGACATTCTACTTTGCACTAAAAATAGGAGATATTTGGGTATCTGTTAAATAAATGTTCTTTTATTCAATCACAAATGAAAATTTAACTTCAAATTTTTTGACTATTTTTCCCTCAAGCTAACTTAAGAAGACTTGATTTTACGGGAAATCTAATAGAAGACATAGAAGATGGTACTTTTTCAAAACTTTCTCTGTTAGAAGAACTTTCACTTGCTGAAAATCAACTACTAAAACTTCCAGTTCTTCCTCCCAAGCTCACTTTATTTAATGCAAAATATAACAAAATCAAGAGCAGAGGAATCAAAGCAAATGCATTCAAAGTAAGTATTTTATAGTAAAACTACACATAGTATTATTGATAATGTGATATATAAAATAGAAACCATGGTTTAGAATTGTTTTGGTTACATTTTAAAACTATTTTGATTTAATAAATTATTTACATAACAAACAGCTATCCAATTAGGCTTACTTAGCCTAGTTTATTCCTGTGTCTAATACTTTTATCTTATTTCAAGGGATTACATTGTTTTCCATTTTTTCTCCTATCCACACAGCAAATATATTTGTTTAGACATAGTTGGTCCCCTCATGGCACTTACTGTCTACAAAAACTCAAAGTGCACTTTCTCTGTGTTGCTTTTCCCATTACAATAATGACAATTTATGAAGGCCAGAAAAAGTTCCAAAAATAAATACTGAATTTGACTTCTAACATTTAAAAATATTAGACTGTAAAATTCTATAGAAAGACTTTCCTTGAATTTCTTGATGGCACCTAACACAAAATTCTACATGTAAGAATTAAAAGGCCAGGCATGGTGACTCACACCTGTAATCCTAGCACTCTGGGAGGCTGAGGTGGGTGGACTGCCTGAGCTCAGGAGTTTGAGACCAGCCCGAGCAAGAGCGAGACCCTGTCTGTAAAAATAGCTGGGTGCTGTGGCGGGCGCCTGTGGTCCCAGCTACTTGGGAGGCTGGGGAAAGAGAATCACTTGAACCCAAGAGTTTGAGGTTGCTGTGAGTTGTGATGTCACAGCACTCTACTGAGGGAGACCAAGTGAGACCCTGTCTCAAAAAAAAAAAAAAAAAAAAAATTAGTTATATTTTTAATTTAGCAATTCAAGAAAATATTATGTAGGAAAACAGGAAGGTGATCTACTTTGACTTATGTACCCAGGTTGTCGCAACACACATGGTCTATAGAAGTAACCACCCAGGACAATGTCCGTAGTTCTGAGGTATCATTCCTAGTCCTAGAGGATAACTTCAGATAAAAGGATGAGATGATTATACCACTGCTGGCAACAGACATAACATCATTTGAAAGGCAAAGTCTGTTGCTTCAAAACATAACTCCTAATAGAAAGTCCTAAACTATCACAAATTCATTCTCATAGGAAAAGCGATTATCCAATGTGCTCAATACTAATATGAAGCCAGTGGACAATCTAATACATGCCCACACAGAAGAAAAACTCATTTCAATTCAAGTTGGAGTGAGGGGGAATGAAGGGAGGGGACGGGGGGTGAGGTGCTCCCACTGAATAGGCAAAGTATGGGGGTGTTTGGTATACATTTTGAATGTGAGACATAACTACAAGTGGGACTCTGCCTAACAAATTCAAATATTTTGACCTGTTTGTTTGTACACTCACATTAACCTGAAATTAAAAAAAAATAATTCTAGGCTCGGTGCCTGTGGCTCAACGGGCTAAGGCGCCAGCCACGTACACCTGAGATGCTGGGTTTGAATCCAGCCAGGGCCACCAAACAACAATGACGGCTGCAACCAAAAGATAGCCAGGTATTGTGGTGGGCGTCTCTAGTCCCAGCTACTTGGGAGGCACCGGCAGGAGGGTCGCTTGAGCCCAGGAATTGGAGGTTGCTGTGAGCTGTGATGCCACAGCACTCTCTCCAAGGTGACAGCTTGAGGCTCTGTCTCAAAAAATAAATAAATAATTCTATAGAGTTTATGATAATCCCACAAACGTATAATCTGTCCACAAATATTGTTCTGTTAGGAAATGTAAAAATATTCAATTTTTCTTTCATTTTCTTTTTGTTTACATTTGAGGTATCCTTTTTCAGCTTTAAGAGATGTTTTAAAGTTATATCAAAGTACCTCTAATGTTTCTTCTAAGAGACTCCGAAATTAAAGAGATGTTTTAAAGTTGTATCAGAGTACCTCTAATGTTTCTTCTAAGAGACTCAGACAGTATTAATCTGAGTTGGTCATATAAGTAACCAAGATATTAAAGACCTATAAAAGATGATTGACATTTCACAAAAAGAATGTTTAATATTTGGGGGTTTACACATTTATTACATAAGGAATTCATGATAAGTTGGTATAAAAATGATAAACCTGGCTACTTTGCAATTTTGCTTAATGGTAATGGTAAAACCTAGATTACTCTAACCCCTGTAAAGGAAGTACACTGGGAAGAAAGGAGCCCAGTGCCCATGTGGTGGAAGGGATTAGGTCAGGGATGGTGATTCATGCCTGTATTCCCAGCACTTTGGAAGGCAGAAGCCAGAAGATTACTTGAGGCCACAAGTTCAAGATTAGCCCAGGTAACAAAGCAAGACCCCATCACTACAAAAAAATTTAAAGAATTAGGTATGGTGGCGTATGCCTATAGTTCTACCTACTTAGTAAGCTACAATTTTGCCACTGTATTCCAATGTGAGTTACAGAGCAAAACTCTGTCTCTAGAAAAATAAAAAAAAAGAAACTTATATCAAAAAAATTAAAGTTTTTTTTAAAGGATATATATCAAAGCTAAGATAAAAGGATAGTATCAGGCCAGGAGAGAAAGCCAATACCCGTAATCCCAGCACTTTAGGAAGCTGAGGTGGGAGAATAACTTGAAGCCAAAAGTTCAAGGCAAGCCTGGGCAAAACAGACCCTGTCTCCAATAAGAATAAAAAAAAAATATTAGCAGGGCATGGTAGCACGTGCCTGTAATCCTAGCTACTCAGGAGGCTGAGGTTGGAGGATCTCTTCAGCCCAAGTATGGAGTTACAATGAACTTTTATCATGCTACTGCACTCTAGCCTGGGCACCAGAGTGAGACTGTCTTTAAAATAAAAAAAAAAGTAATGTCAGGGGAAACTACCTCCTGAATTCATAGCATATAGTTATACACAATAATGGGTTACTGATCATAAAGAGTAATCCAACACAAAGCCCTTTGGAGAAAAAACATATCAAGCTAAGTGTTTAATAAATTGTTTCAGGAAACATCTTGCTTAGCACACACACCTCTTAGGAGTAAGAACTTTGCACTACCTTTCTAGAAATTGGTGGAGCTTCCAGATGGGAAGCTCTGGAAGTATAGGAAAGACTAAGGGAGCACTAACATCCAAAGTCAGAGACGGACTGACTTCATTAGCTGCTCCCAAGACTAAATGAAAGGGCCTCAGATGTTAGTATCAGGGCTGGGTATTCAGAGATGAGATGAAAGTAAAGGAGCACACATCACACTCTCTCTCTCTCTTTGAATCCTGTGAAGGAAAGCACAGACCTTGATAATAAATAAAACTTTTGTTAACAGAAATTGAACAACCTCTCCTTCCTCTACTTGGACCACAATGCCCTGGAATCTGTGCCTCTTAACTTACCAGAAAGTCTACGTGTAATTCATCTTCAGGTATGATGGTTCTTTTCCCAATATCTGACTTTAATTACCTGTGGGTCAAAATCTTGTAACTCACTGGAAATCTTACCTGTTCACATGCAAATTTTGCTTAGGTCACTATCGTACTGTGACAGTTAATTGGTTATTAAAAGTATGAATATTTAGCTAAATGAGCTCTTCTGCCCAGAAACCCAGGTTCTATCCAGAGCATAATGAGTGAACCAGCACAGTAGATGTAAAGTCTGCTGTTGACTGGGATTTTACTCCAGGTGTACGCTTGGCATTTTATAGTTACCAGTAATGTGACACACAGCTTTGAAGTGAGGAGGCCCTTAGACCTCTGATGTCTGTTTCTTTCTCCAAACAGTGGTAAACACTTGCTTTTGGAGACTTTTTAGCTGGCTGTACAATATCAACTTGAAATAATACAAAAGTGAAGAGAGAATGAAAATAAACTAAAACTGGTCTCTTGGTATCACAAGAGTTCCTATTTGTTCTTTAATTTCTTGGACTACTTAAGGACACAGAACCCATTCTGAGTTGAAACTCTAGAATAGAATACTTTCTCCAACTAGTATGATAGTATTACTACTCAGAACTTTGTGTTATTACTAATTATGGATATTACTCTAAGTAACAGCAAGTAGTCTATTCTTCTAAAATAATACTGTAGACTTATAAAAGGAGACTCAGATTACACACAGAGGGTTTTATTACCACAGTATTAAAAATTACCATTTCCATAAAATATTCTATGGGATCTTATGACAAAGCATATGAATGGTTGATTTCAGATTTCTGAATAATTTTTTCCTTTTATTTTTCAGTTTAACAACATAACTTCAATTACAGATGATACATTCTGCAAGGCTAATGACACCCGTTACATTCGGGACCGAATTGAAGAGATACGCCTGGAGGGCAATCCAATCATCCTGGGAAAGCATCCAAACAGTTTTATTTGCTTAAAAAGATTACCCACAGGTTCATATTTTTAACCTCTATCAGTACAACATGTAAACTAAAGTACACACATACTTATACTCTCTCAATAATGTCGAAAGGAATATAAGTATTGGTTTAATATTAACTTTGTATCCCTTTGCGAAGGAATTTGATGGTTTCAGCAAAAATGTTCAAAAATTTTATATGTAATAAGTAAAAAGACTGAATTCCTACATTCAAACAAAGTAAAGTAAAAATACATCAACAGCATTACAAATTCCCTCTATTTTGATGTTACCCAAATATGAGGTGCATTATTGCTATTACTAATGATGTAAGAGGATAAGTCCAAGAAACTTTCAACTGTTTGTTTTTCATTGCCTTTACTTTATTTCAAAACCATTGAAGGCAGATGTTCCGAAAACTTTGTAAAGCTAAGTATTTCCAGTGATCTCCCATTTTTCTTTTATGATTCATAATTATTCCTTTTGAAGTAGGAACTTTGTTTTCTTCCTATCAAGGCAGCTATATTATTATATTTTCACTTAGCAAGAGAAATAGAATAATAGTCACATACCTAGGTAAAATTCTGTAAATGAAGTAGGATTCTAGTCTATCATAAAGAGCTAATGTAGAAATGTTCAATGTTATTTTGCTTTGTGGTCAAACAGTTAATTTCATGTGTAATCTTGTAAAATATATTCTTTTATGTTAATATTAACATTCTATGTCTCCCACAAAACATTTTTTAAAAGTCAAGCAAGCTAAAACAAGTATGCTTATATGAAAAAAATCAATAGCCCATCCATTTCTCAGAGGATAGATAACAAGGTTCTCCACTCTAAGAATTTTCAAATCTAAGATAACTGCAAATATTTCCTTTGACATTATAGGAATGAGAATCTCATCAAGAAATCTGTCTAAAGATAAGAAATGTATTCTGTGTTGGTACTATACAACATTTTCCCAGCCATTTAGACAGACCCATGTTTATCCTAATAAACTAAATCTCACAATAAAGTTTCTGAGCAACGTTTTCTAAATACCAAGGATGAACTAATATTATTAATGGTGAAAATCTTATCTTCAATCTAATAGTGATAATTTATGATGACTCAATAATTAAAGTTACAAAAGATTAAAGTTACAAAAGTAAGTTTCCTCTGCCTGCATCCCACTCAAACGTCTTAGTCCACACATTGCTTTAAAGTTAAATACAAAATTATCAGTGTTTTAGAAACATATGTCTGAACTGTATCCATGAAAGTGTCAACATTATTTCCAATATAAATATAAATTATACATCAGAATCAAATTGTTGCTGTACATCATTCCCAGAATACATACTTATTCCCATTTATAAGCAGGTTTCTGTTTTTTTACTATCTAGAATGATATATGTTTTTCAATTACTCTCCATTTATCAAGGTTGATCCCAGATGAAAATTTTTCCTTAAAGCATCTGTGATATCTTAAGGCCAGAATTATTGCTCTTCCAGTGATTATTAACTTGCTCACTTATTCTGATAAGTAATGATTATAATTATTATACCACTCCCCCATCATTTGTGTGCATGCCTCATTTCCCTATCACTGAAAGCTTACTAAAAGCACTGAACACAGCTTTATACTTTCAAAGTGCTTAGCACAAGAGTGAGCACATGTGAACTGAATATACAATAAATATTGCAAAATAAAATCCACATAGAGGACTTCTGTTTTATTCAGAAAAATGGAATCTTTATACTATCAGAATTTCGAACAAATTGATAGAGATATCTGGAAATATATACCTGATAAAGGAAGGCTCAGTGAAAAGACTGAGACTAGGAAAAGTGGACAGAGGAGATACCTGCCGTGTTTCTAGTTTTCAAAAGAATAATGTATTCCTATATTCTTTTTATGATAAAACTTACCAAAGAAAAACACTGTAAAATAATTCTCAAATTTAAAAATATTTAAAAGCCAGTAGTTTCAAATATAATAATGATCAGGGACAAAAGGCCTTGGCAAAAAACCTTAATTATAGGATTAAAGAAATAATTTTGGGACTTCTAGACAAGACAACAATACGAGCATAGGTACCTTACACCTTCACATATAGGAACTTAAACAGCAAACATAAGAGGCCGGGTAAGGTGGCTCACATCTGTAAATCTAGCACTCTTGGCGGTTAAGGCAGGTGGATTGCCTAAGCTCAGTATATTAAAACCAGCCTGAGCAAGAGCAAGACCCCATCTCTAGAAACAGCCAAGTGTTGTGGTGGGCACCTGTAGTCCCAGCTAGTTGGGAGGCTGAGACAAGAAGATTGCTTAAGCCCAACAGTTTGCGGTTGTTGTCAGCTATGACACCACAGCACTCAACCCCAGGGTCATAGACTAAGTATCAAAAAAAAAAAAAAAAAGCAAAAATAAGATAAACAAGAAAAATTATATCATCAAGATACAGAAGGTACCGGGGGGAAAAATTCGAGAAAGTAAAAGTATGCTGATTCCATTATATTAAATAATGTTTCATTCTTTAATAATTTTATAATTAAAGAAATAGAGATTAAAATTTAATTTATTCCTTATAAACACTGCAGAAAGAAACTAAAGAACATATGGCTCGTCACCTGTGGCTCAAGCAGCTAAGGCTCCAGCCACATACACCTGAGCTGGCGGGTTCGAATCCGGCCCAGGGCAGCCAAATAACAATGATGGCTGCAACCAAAAAATAGCCGGGTGTTGTAGCAGGCGCCTGTAGTTCCAGCTACTTGGGAGGCAGAGGCAGGAGAATTGCTTGAGCCCAGGAGTTGGAGTCTGATGCCACAGCACTCTACCCAGGGTGACAGCTTGAGGCTCTGTCTCAAAAAAAAAAAAAAAAAACCCACATACATAAAAGGAAAAGCATCTTGTGTTCGTGGATTGGGAAGAATTGTGGCTGGGAAGAATCAACATTGTGAAAATGTCTATACTAACAAAGCAATCTATAGATTCTATGCAATCCCCATTAAAATACCATCATCAGACTTTCAAGATTTGTAAAAAAATAATTCTTCATTTTGTATGGAATCAAAAGAAATCACACGTGTAGCCAAGCCAATTCTTAGTAATAAAAAAAAAGCTGGGGGGTTCACCCTATCAGACTTGGCTATACTACAAGGCCACAGTGATCAAAACAGCACGACACTGGCACAAAAATAGAGACAATGACATTTGGAACCATGAGATGAAACTAATACAGCCACCTGATATTTGATAAACCAAACAAGAACTGGGGAAAAGAACCCCTACTCAGTAAATGGTGCTGGGAGAAGTGGCTAACCACATGTAAAAAGACTGAAACTAGACCAGTACGTCTCACCACTTATAGAAATTGATTCAAGATAATGATTTAGATCTAAGGCATGAAACAATAAAAATCCTCGAAGAAAGTGTGGAGAAAACACTTGAAGTTATCAGCCTGGGGAAAGATTCCATGAAGAAGAACTTCTGTGGCAATTTCAACACCACCACAAATAAACAAATGGGACTTAATTAAACTGAAAAGCTTCTGTACAACTAAGGAAACAACAGCCAAACCAGACAACCTTTAGAATGGGAAAAGATATTTGCATTTTATGAATTGGACAAAAACTTGATTACTAGGATCTACGGAGAACTCAAATTAATCAACAACAACAAAAAGCCAACAATCCCGTATCACTGGGCAAGAGATAGGAATAGAATCTTATCTAAAGAAGACAGACGAATGGCTAACAAATCTGTGAAAAAATGCTCATTGTCCCTAATCATCAGATAAATGCAAATCAAAACCACCCTGAGATATCACCTAAACTCTAGTGAGAATAGCCCGCATCACAAGTCTCAAAGCTACAGATGCTGGCATGGATATGGAGAGAAAAGAACACTTTTTTTTTCTATAGAGACACAGTCTCACTTTATTGCCCTCGGTAGAGTGCCTTGGTGTCACACTGCTCATAGCAACCTCCAACTCCTGGGCTCAGGTGATTCTCCTGCTTCAGCCTCCTGAGCAGCTGGGACTACAGGTGCCTGCCACAACGCCTGGCTATTTTTTTGTTGCAGTTTGGCCAGGGCTGGGTTTGAACCCACCACACTCATTGTATGGGGCCGGTGCCCTACCCACTGAGGCACAGGCGCCGCCCCAAGAAAAGAACACTTATACACTGCTGGTGGGACTATAAACTAATACAGCCTTTTTGGAAGGAAGTAGGAAGAGTCCTCAAAGAACTCAAATTAGACCTCTCATTTGATCCTGCAATCCTATTACTGGGCCTCTACCCAGGAGAAAAAAAATCCTTTTATCATAAGGACATTTGCACTAGACTGTTTACTGAAGCTCAATTTACAATTGCCAAAAAGGCTTGGAAACAGCCTAAGTGCCCACCAACCCAGGAATGGACTAATATACTGTGCTATATGTATACCATGGAATACTATTTACTCACTAAAAAAAGATGGAGACTTTACATCTTTTGTATTAACCTGGAGGGAGGTGGAACACATTCTTATTAAGCAAAGGATCACAAGAATGGAGAGGCAAGAACCTAATGTACTCAATTCTAATATGAAGGCAGTAGATGAGCTAATGGGGGGTGGGTTAGAGGAATGAGTAAGTGGGGAAAGGGGAGGAGGGAGGAAGATGGGCGGTCACGGTGTATGGCATACTTCTTAGGGGCAGGACACAATTATAAAGGGACTTTATTTAACACATGAAATCAGTATACCTAATTCTTTGTACCCTCAATGAATCCCAAACAATAAAAAATAAAATAAAATTTTAAAAAAGCATTGAATATTGTTAAGAGGACAACACTACTCAAAATGACTAAACACAATCACCAAAGTCCCAATGATACTTTTTGGAGAAATAAAAAAAGTACATCCTAAAATTCATATGGAGTTTCAAGAGTCCCCCAAATAAATAAAAGAATCCTGAAAAGAAGAACAAAAAACAAAAGAAGACTAACATTCCTTGATTTTAAAACTACAAAGCTATAGTAATCACAACAGTGTGATACTAAAGTTAAGTATAGACACATAGACCAATGGAGCAGACTAAACAGCCCAGAAATAAAACCTTGCACTTATGGTTAAATGAGGGGAAGAACAGTCTCTCTCTCTCTCTCTTTTTTTTTTTTGAGACAGTCTCACTACATCATCCTTGGTAGAGTGCCATGGTGTCACAGCTTACAGCAACCTTAAACTCCTGGACTTAAGTGATTCTCATGCCTCAGACTCCCAAGTAGCTGGACTACAGGTACCTGCCACAATGCCTGGCTATTTTTGGTTGCAGTTGTCACTGTCGTTTTAGCAGGTCCGGGCCAGGCTTGAACCTGCCAGCCTGGGTGTATGTGGCCAGCACCCTACACACTGAGCTACAGGTGCTGAACGGGAAGGACAGACTATTTAACAAATGGTCCTGAGAAAAATGGATATCCCCACAAAAAAGAATTGGATCCTTCCTTTACACCACATGTAAAAACCAATTCAAAATGGATTAAAGGACTGGGCGGCGCCTGTGGCTCATCGACTAGGGCGCCGGACCCATATGCCGAAGGTGGCGGGTTCAGGCCCCGCCTCGGCAGATAGCCGTGCGTTGTGGCGGGTGCCTGCCAATCCCAGCCACTCGGGAGACCGACGCAAGAGAATCGCCTGAGCCCAGGAGTTGGGGGTTGCTGTGAGCTATGAGACAGAAAAGGATAGAAAGGAAAACATAGGAAGAAAGAAAATGTATGTGCACAATACAATTATCTCTGTATGCAAACGACATGATCACCAATGTAGAAAACTACACCCAGAAAAAAAAAATAAAAACTTTAAAAAAAAAAAAATGGATTAAAGGACTATACTTGACATAAATTATAAAATTCCTAGAGGAAAACATAGGGAAAGACTTTATGACATTGAATCTGGCAATGATTTCTTGGATGTGACATTAAAATATGGGCAGCAAATGAAGAGATAGATAAATCAAACTTCTTTAAAATTAAAAACCTTTGGGAGAGATTTATTTATTTATTATTTTTTTTTGAGACAGAGCCTCAAGCTGTCACCCTGGATAGAGTGATGTGGCATCACAGCTCACAGCAACCTCCAATTTCTGGGCTCAAGCGAGTCTCTTGCCACCACCTCCCAAGTAGCTGGGACCACAGGCGCCTGCCACAATGCCTGGCCTTTTTTGGTTGCAGACGTCATTGTTGTTTGGCGGGCCCGGGCTGGATTCGAACCCGCCAGCTCAGGTGTACGTGGCTGGCACCTTAGCCCGCTGAGCCACAGGCACCGAGCCTGGGAGATTTATTAAAGGACACAAAAATCACAGCTAGATAGGAGGAATAAGTTTTAGAGTTCTATACCACTATAGGTTGAGTATGGTTAATAGTGCACAGTTTCTTTTCTTTTTTTTTTTTTTTGAGACAGAATCTCATTTTGTCACCCTTGGTAGACTGCCATGGCCATATCTCACAGCAACCTCCAGCTCTTGGGCTTAGGCAATTCTCTTGCCTCAGCCTCCTGAGTAGGTGGGACTATAGGTGCCCACCACAACGCCCAGCTACTTTTTTGTTGTTGTTGCAGTTTGGCCAGGGCTAAGTTCGAACCTGCCACCCTTGGTATATGGGGCTGGTGCCCTACTCAGCGAACCAGAGGCGCTTCCCAATGCACAGTTTCAAAAAGCTAAAAGAAGGGCATTGTATGTTCCCAACAAAGAGAAATGATAAATGTATAAGATAACAGATATGCAAATTACCCTGATCTGATCAATATGTACATTACATTGCTCAAAAAATCACTATAAATACCCCATGAATATGTACAATTCTTGTCAATAAAAATAAAAAATAAATTTGAAAAAATTCACTTTTGTGCACCAAAGGAAATTATCAAGATAATAAAAATATAGCCCAGAGAATGTATTTGCAAATGATATACAGTAGAACCTCCATCGCTGACCACCTCTTTAAATTGACCTTATTTTCATAGACTAGGCATGTACCACTTGGCTAGGTCTAGGCCTCGTTCCTTATGTTGACCATGTCTGTATGTTGACCAGTTTGTTATAGTCCCTTGGGTGGACTTCAGAGGTTCTACTGTATTTCACAGGAAAATAATTATCTAAAAAATGTAAAGAACTCCTATAATTCAACAACAGAAAACAACTCAATTCAAGGTGGTTCATGTGGCTAAAAGGAGTAGGGCACCAGCCCCATATACCGGAGGTGGTGGGCTCAAACCTGGCCCTGGCCCAAAACTGCAAAACAAACAAACAAACAACAACAACAAAAAACCCAATTCAGGCTCAGTGCCTGTAGCTCAGTGGCTCGGGCGCCAGCCACATGCACTGGAGCTAGCAGGTTCAATCCAGCCCTGGCCTGCCAAACAACAACAACAACTACAACCAAGAAAACAGCCAGGTGTGTGGTGGGCACCTGTAGTCCCAGCTACTTGGGAGTCTGAGGCAAGAGAATTACTTAAGCCCAAGAGTTCGAGGTTGCTGTGAGCTGTGATGCTATAGCACTCTACCCAGGGTGACAGTTTGAGACTCTGTCTCAAAAAATAAAAACAAAACAACAATTACACCAAAACCCAATTCAAAAACTGAGCAAAGGACTTGCCTAAACATTTCTCCAAAGATATACAAACGGCCAATCAGCACATGAATATATGCTCAATATTGCTAATCATTAGGAAAATGCAAATCAAAGCCACAATAAGATACCACTTCATACCCATTAGTTTGGCTATTAACCAAACCCCCTCTCCTCCAGAAAATAGGAAGTATTAAAGAGGTTGTGGAGAAACTGAAATCCTGTCACTTTGTAGGAGGGAATGTAAAATTGTACAACTATGGTGGAAAAGACTATGTTGTTCTTCAAAAAGGTAAACATAGCGGTGCTCAGTGGCTCATGCCTTTAATCCTAGCACTGTGGGAGGCTGGGGCAGGCTTGAGCTTACCAGTTCTAGACCAGCCTGACCAAGTGCGAGACCTGGTCTCTAAAAATAACTGGGTGTTGTGGCAGGCGCCTGTAGTCCCAGCTACTTGGGAGGCTGAAGCATGAGAATTGCTTGAACCCAAAAGTTTAAGGTTGCTCTACTGAGAGCGATAAAGTGAGATTCTGATTCCCTCGCCCCCAAAAGTTAAACATAGTATTACTATACGGTTCAGCAATTCCACTTCTTGGGATATGATCATACTTAAAAGAACTGAAAGCAGGGACACGAACAACAGCACACACCAACATTCCAGCAGCATTAATCATAGGAGACAAAAAGTGGGAACAACCCCAAATGTCTACTAATATATGAATGGATAAGCAAAATGGATATACATACAATGAAATATTATTCAGTCTTAAAAAGAAAGGGAATCTGACACTGCTACAACATGGATAACCCTTGAGGACATTGTGCAAAGTGAAATAAGCCAGACATAAAGAACATTCCACTTATATTAGGTACCTAGAATGGTAAAATTCATAGAAACAGAAAATAGAACAGTGCTACTTGGGGCCAAAAGGAGAAATGAATGAATAATTAGTAATTAATGGGTATATTTCAGTTTGGGATGATGAAAGAGTTCTGGAAAAGGGGAGGAGTGATGGCTGCTGAAAAATGTGACTGTTTATTCCATCCTAGTAATATCACCAGCAGAGACTAGCTCTTAGAAGTGATCCATCTTCCACAGAAAAATAAACTAATTATACTTCTGAAAAGCACCTAGAGTCAAATCAGTGCTGGAAATGGGGACTAGAGTTCACGTTTTTAACTACCCATTCAAACATAGAAGGAATCAAAGAATATTAGAGGATTCATTCATTATCATAATTATTAGCACACTTCCCACTCGTATTTTACTAGTCGTGAAGCACAGATATTTACCTGTTTACTTACAATAAAATGTAACCAAATCACAAGAATTCCTCAAGAGACTGTAGTAAAGGAACTGCCTATTTTTTTATGCTATTACTTTCTTTCAAAATTCTAGGCTTGACGGATTTTATTACCTTCACCAATAAAACAAACATAACAAAGACTAGAAACCAAAATTAAGGATAGTAGTATTGGTCCTAGAAACAATAGTGATGATCTATTTAAGCTTTTGAGGAAATGTGAACCTTGAAATTGTTTTTTACAGTCTGTCACCATCGGTAGAGTGCTTTGGCATCACAGCTCACAGCAACCTCAAACTCCTGGGCTTAAGTGATTCTCTTGCCTCAGCCTCCCAAACAGCTGAGACCACAGGCGCCCACCACAACTCCTGGCTATTTTTTGATTGTAGTTGTCACTATTGTTTGGCAGCCCCAAGTTCGAACCCACCAACTCTGGTGTATGTAACTGGAGCCCTAGCCACTGAGCTATAGGCACCAAGCCTTGTAATATCATTTATGTTGACTCTTTAGAATTGATTTTTGTGTGCATCACTGTCTGTAATTTATGCCACCTGAGTAGGCCTTGAGAGATTACAATGAAGCCAAATTAATCCTAGTAATGGCTGAAATCACACAAAGGGAAGAAAAAGAAGTACTTATAAGATACTTGTAAGTACTCATATCAGACTTAAGAAACATTACTTCACAACAATCAGGCTTCAATATTTAAACTCAAAAAGTAAAACAATTATAAAGTCAAACATACAGAATCTGGCTCAAGAAGTTAATTTTATACTACTACAAGATAAATCTGCTAAGATTATATGCTTTATTAACATATATTGTTTTACTTCAAGTGAAAGTCTGATTTTTCTAAATGAGCATTTTAAGGTAAATTAGAAAACAACTATACTCTTTCAAGATATCCACAATATAAATTATTCACTGACTTTCACAGAGGCACTCCTCCTCCCCTTATTCCAAATAATTGCAAATTCCAGAACCCAATAAAAATATTTTCTATTGTTAGAAAGCTTTAAGCATGCTATGGCTGAATCCCCAAATTAACACCAGCTTCATTTTTCAGTGAAGGTTTAAATTCAGTGACTTTAGTCTTTACCTTGAAATGTTTAAATGTGTGCTTACGATATTCAAACCACTCCACAAAATAATACAGGCTTCGGAAAAACGTGAACAGATCTCTTTTTTCTTCTGCTCTGTAGAAACAAAAGATTCTATGAGTAATAAATATTTTTAAATAATAAACCCAATCTAGCTGTATTTTTTATTCTTCCTTTTATCTTATACTAAAACTAAAAAAGCCTTGATACCTCCTACATACTGATTTCTGCACCTGTGTCACCCCTACGTTATTGCTAATACTAACTGCTAATGTTATTTTCTCAGCCTAAAATGCCCTTTTTCTCACTTTAAAAAAAAAAAGGCAGGTACTTATTTTATCTTATTTTGTTGTTGGGGATTCACTGAGGATAGAAAGAACCACGTTATACTGCTTGCATTTGTTAGGTAAAGTCCCTCTTATAATTGCATCCCAGGAGGTGTGTCACACACCATGTTTCCCCCATCCCCTCCCTCTTTCCCTCTCTCCACTCCCCCATTTCCCTACTCCCTGCCATGTACTAGCATCAATTGAACTCATATCTGAGTTGATAACAATGGGTTCATCTCCATTCTTGTGATGCCAACTCCAGCCAGGTTAATAAGAGAGATATAAAGTCACCATCGTTTTTGTGGCTGAGTAGTATTCCATGGTACCTCTGTTTAAATTTTTAAAAATTCATGAAGTACAAGTATTTTTTGTTACATGGATGGACTGTACCATGAAGTCAGGCCTTTCAGTGTACCTGTCACCAAAATAGCAGAAATTGTACCCAACAGATATTTTTTATCCCTCAATCCCTTCCCACTGTCCCCTTTCTTAGTTTTCAATGTGCATTAAACTACTTTACTACCAAATATTACCCTCGTGTAGCCCCCACTTATCAGTGAGAACATGTGGTATTTTCCATCCTTGAGACACTTGTTAGATAATGGTTTTTAGTTACATCCAAGTTACAGCAAAGACATTATTTCATTCCTTTCTATGGCTGAGTAGTATTCCAAAATACATATACACATTTTCTTTACTCATTCACCAGTTGACAGGCACTTAGGGTTGGTTCTGTATCTTTACAATTGTGAATTGTGCTGTGATAAACATTTGGGTATAAGTATATTAAGTAGATACCCAGTAGTGGAAATGATGGACTAAATGGTAGTCTACTTTTAGTTCTTTGAGAAATCTCAATACAGTTTTCCATATCAGTTGTACTAGTTTACGTTCCCACCAACAAGACATAAGCATTCCCTTTTTATCACATACCTGCCAACATCTAATGTTTTTTGACTTTTTAATAATGAGAATTCTGACAGGGGTGTGGGAATCAGATTGGTAGTATAGTTTAGGCCAGGCATTTCTGGAGTCCGTGTTGACCAGAGTCCAAGTCCTTGAAACCCCTCAAGGCTAGCAATAGCCTGGTGGTCCACACAGGATGTCTGGCACCTGGCAGACTCAGGGATAGGATTCTAGGGGTCTTACTGACCACAATACCATGCTCCCCTTTTTCCTGCGCCGCAGAGGGCCTTGTTATTATCTGGTGGCTGAGAACGGAATGCCAGTAATAATCAAAGATTACTATCGCCTGAGTCCTGCACAAGTACATACAGAAATCATTGAAGCAAGTTAAGAAAGTTTATCCCCAATTTGTAAAGTTTACGTTATAATTAAATGGTGTACCTGCATGATTGTTAATGGTTTACCTAAGGCACCCTGCTTTGAATAACTCAAATTAAGTTTATGCATTATATGGTCAACTTCATTTATGATTTTTGATTGAATAAAGAGACCTAAGGGAGAATGGCCAGTGCTGCACTTGAGATGCTGCTGGCTTAGTGTAAGCCTCTCATGGGCTCCCCATTAGTTATTTCACCTGAGATAACTCAGTCTGAGTTTTTTCTTGCGTCAACTTCCCTCAGTGCAGATCCCAGCAAAGGTTGTGGGGACCCAGGCACTCACACAGGGATAAGGTGGTATCCAACTATGGTCCAATTTGCATTTCCCTGATTAGTGATGTTGAGTATTTTCCACATTTTTTTAGCCATTTGCCTATCTTAGAAAAACTGTTCATGTCTTTTGCCCATCTTTTGATGGGTCTTTTCTTTCTGTGATTTTCTTTTTTTTTTCCCCAGACAGAGCCTCAAGCTATCTGCCCTGGGTAGAGTGCCGTGGCATCACAGCTCACAGCAACCTCCAACTCCTGGGCTTAAGCGATTCTCTTGCCTCAGCCTCCCAAGTAACTGGGACTACAGGTGCCCGCCAAAATGCCCGGCTATTTTTTGGTTGTAGTTGTCATTGTTTGGCAGGCCCGGGCTGGATTTTGAACTCGCCAGCTCTGGTGTTATGTGGCTTAAGCTACAGGCACTGAGCCTGTGCTGATTTTTTTTTAGTTCTTTATAGATTCTGGATATTAGCCCTTTGTCTGACATACAGTTTAAGAATATTTTCTCTTATTCTGTAGGTTGTCTATTTTCTCTGTTGATTATTTCCTTTGCTGTGCAGAAGCTATTCAATTTATTATTTTGATTATTGTTATATTTGCCCTTGGGGTCTTCCTCATAAATACTTTGCCAAAGCTGGTGTCTAGAAGAATTTTTCCTAGGGTTTCTTCCAGAACCTTGTTTCAAACAGTACATGTTTATATATGTACTTTTATTTTATTTTTGAGACAGGGTCTCACTTTGTGGCCCTCAGTAGAGTGCTATGCAATCACAGCTCACAGCAACCTCAAACTTTGGCTCAAGAGATTCTCTTGCCTCAGACTTCCAAGTAGGGGACAATAGATGTGGGCCACAACGCCTGGCTTTTTTTTTTTTTTTAAGAGACAAGGTTCCAATCTAGCTTAGGCTGGCTGGTCTCAAACCAGTGAGCTTAGGCAATCCATCCACCTTGCCTTTCCAGAGTGCTAGGACTATGGGCATGAGCCACTGTGCTCAGCCCAAATAAGTACTTCTAAAGAGCTCATTCTGGAAAAGTTTGAACTGAGGCAAGCCATCACTTGTGACCTTATTGATTACTTTTTTTTTTTTGACACAGGGTCTTATTTGGTTTCCTGGGCTAGAATGGTATCATCATAGCTCACTGCAACCTCAAACTTCTAAGCTCCAGCAATCCTCCTGCCTCAGCCTCACTAGTAACTGGGATTATAGGTGTGTACCACCACTTCTGACTAATTTTTTCTGTTTTTTATAAGGACAGGGTCTTCCTCTTGTTAGGCTGTTTTCAAACTCCTGTCCTCAGTCAGTCACTCTGCTTCGACCACCGAAAGTGCTAGGATTATGGGTGTGAGTCACCCACAGGCTACAATCTTATAATTGGTTGCGTTAACTAGAACACTTTCAGAAGGAAAAAGGGGAGCTCCCATCTGGGGCATTTGACTTTCATGACACAGAAGCAGGGGCCAGGGCAGGGTTTGCTGTCAGGTCCTGGCCTTGTATTTTACAACCAAGAACCTGGATTAAAGGATTAAAGTTTCGATCTGAATGCTTAATGGAAAAAGATAAAGGGGCAGGAGTGAAAAGGGTCCCATAAAAGGAACCAGTCTAGGAGAAACTACCCCCCAAAATATCATGGTGGTCTACACTGGAATGTTGGTGCAAGAGAGACAAAAAAGACAGAAGGTAGGGTCTATGGTACACAAAATGGACTAGGTATCACCTGAGAGGAACTAGCAACTGTAAAGAGGGCGTCCCAGGGGTCGAGGCTGAGCAACCAAGTGGATCTGGGCCATTTGAGAGACTAACTAGCAGCAGTACCCCTGCACAGATAGATGCACATGGGCTCTGCATCATGGATCTCCCCTCCCTGCCTGATTGTGGGCCCCAGCTTTGTAATTGTACAAACTAGCAACCTCCACTTCCCAAGCGGTATGTTTCTTACCTTGAGTTGTGCCTGTGCCAGGCCTTCTGCCAGAAACACCAATCCTGTTTATTTTCATTCTAGTCCTACCCCATAATTACCTACATCTCTGGCAATTCTATGTCTGATCCCTGCAAGGGCATCAGCTGGTAATACTGAGTGAGTCTCAGATAATACTGAGTCACACAAGGGCCTGATGGATGAGAATTTGCATTGTAACAAGATCTTTAGAAGATTCTCAAATACTGTGAAGTTTGCAGAGCTCTGTAGATATTTCCTACACATCCTAAAATCTTCAGCTCAGGGACACTTTCTGTAGGGAGTCCTTTGACCCTCCTATCACTTGCTGCCAAGGCAGTGACAGTGAGAGCTTGTGTAATTGCCAGTACTGAATGTGCTGACCATATTCAGGAGCCTTTCTAGCTCATATTTGTCCTCCCAACCCCCACTGGCTGGGAACAAAACTTCTTGTGTCCCCACCTGGTAGCACTATATTGGCTCCAATCAAGTACACATACCTCCTACTTGGGTGCCCTGGAACCCTTTCCATACCCGCCCTCAAAGTCCCTGTCCAAGTTGCATCTGATAGGTGACATGGGCTGGCAGGGATCGCAGACGCCAAGGAGAAGTTCTAGATGAACATGTCTTACCCACACTGTTCCATAGAAGATCTGTTTCAAGGGGCTGATAGAGCATAGCCTCACTGCTTTGTTCCCAGTCTCCTGCAGAAATTTCAGGAGGGGTGATTTAAGGCAGTCCTATTTTCACACAGGGCCAGCAGGAAACCTCAGTGTCATCCTTCACATCTTTTCCTTGCATCACAACCACCTAAACCTCACTTCTCCTGGTGACCTCCCAAGGGCCCTGTGCTCCCACTAGGCCTTTTCAGGACCCTTCCCAAATCCTGTGCCCACCTACACCTATCTTCCCACAGTCAGATCCCTGGAGCCACATTGCATTATTCCTTCCTTGCCTTCCTCTAAATTCTAGCTTCCTTCAAGCTAAGCTCTTAAGCTTTGATCCCACCTATCCCCCTGCCTAAAATGTTTCCCCAATCTTGGCTGCCTCCTGGACTTTAGATCTCAGCTGACACGTAGGACAGTGGTTGGCAGTCACCCCAGGTGCCCTAAAAGTCTGCAGAGTATATGTTATCTTTATGTCCCTGGGCCCTCCTGTCCACCCACCCCACTCCAAGCTCTGTGGTCCTTGGGCCTCCCTAAACTGTTCTCCCATCACTGTCTCCCCAAGCATCTGCCAACATGCTAAAAATGGAATGGCAGAAGCTTGAAGATGTGCATGGATACTAGAGATGTGCAGGGATGTTGCAACACCAAAGCTTCTGCTCCATAGAACCTCAGGTGCTGCCCAAGCTCTTTTCCAGCCTGCTCTGGCCTGGGAGGCTGTGTTATCTCCTCTGCAAGGTCCTGTGTGTGCTAGTACCCAGTGACCCAGCAGAGAAAGGAGGGAGAGCAGGAGTGAGGGCAGGGCCAGAGCTCCAGGGCCTTGGACAGTTGCTCCATAGTTAGGTCTGAATCCCTAAAAAACCCTCATCCTTGCCCTTGACCCTGCAACCCAAGGCAGATTCTGTACTGCTATCATAGTCTCTGCACTTACACTATGGGTTACAGAGTGACCTGCTGAGTTACTGTCTGGTATCTAAGCAACCATCCTTTACTGTACAAATAATATAGGAGCCTCAGGGTGAGTATGCAGGATCTTTTCTCATTATTTTAAAACCTTATCTATATTTTTATATATTTTTAGGTTTAACATAACTCAGAGTACCTGTGTCTACACTGTGGTATTTTGTGGGAGTGTGGGAGACTGTGTTTGCAATCAAGGGAAAACTGATTTTTGACCACATGTTTTAAAAATGATGAGTACTAGCTTGGCACCTGTAGCTCAGGGGCCACATACACTGGAGCTTGCAGGTTTGAACCCAGTCCGGGCCTGTCAAACAACAATGACAACTACAACCAAAAAAAAACTAAAAAAAAAAAACAAACCAGGCGTTGTGGTGGGCGCCTGTAGTCCCAGCTACTCGGAGGTAGGCAAGGGAATCGCTTAAGCCCAAGAGTTTGAGGCTGCTATGAGCTGTGATGCCACATCACTCTACCGAGGGCAACACAGTGAAACTGTCTCAAAAAAAAAAAAAAAAGAGAATATTAAATATTCTACATAAATATTTTTTCAAAGTACAAAATAACCTTCTATGATTATTCTACAAAGGATGAGACTAGATGAACTTTGAATGGTGTGGCAAGAGCATTCATGACTCTATTCTTGCATTGTTATTTACAACAGAAATTTACTCAGGTAAATTGTACTATTTTCTAATAACCACTCACAGCATATAGAAATGGAGTTTGCTATGATTGAAACAGTCCTATTTCAAACATCAATGATATTTATGTAAGCAGGGGCCATTACCTAAATCAAAACACAATACTTACACTGTGTACTTCTATAAGGGTCCAGACATGGAAATAAAATATGCATAGGAATTATACCATATATACCAACTATATTTGAAAAATACTAACTTACAATTATACTGTCTATCAAATTTTATTAAGAGTAATTTCAGGGCAGCTCCTGTGGCTCAGCGAGTAGGGCGCCGGCCCCATATACCGAAGGTGGCGGGTTCAAACCCGGCCTCGGCCAAACTGCAAAACAAAAAAATAGCCGGGCGCTGTGGCGGGCGCCTGTAGTCCCAGCTACTCGGGAGGCTGAGGCAAGAGAATCGCTTAAGCCCAAGAGCTGGAGGTTACTGTGAGCAGTGTGACTCCACGGCACTCTACCAAGGGCAATAAAGTGAGACTC
>CAUYON010140038.1:0-35146 GCA_963573935.1 Arctocebus calabarensis | reverse complement strand
CCCTCCCGAGAAACTAGGGGAGCTCCTGAGTACTTCCTGTGCCCCTCCCCCCAACTGCCCCTACAGTGATGGGAAGTGTTAAATAGCAGGGGGGCTTCTTAACACCTTTTGGGGGCAAAACACGATTGTAAGAGGGTCTTTTCCTAACAAATGCAACCAGTGTAACATGGTTTCTTGTACCCTCAATGAATCCCCAACAATAAAAAAAAAAAAGAAAAAAAAAAAAAGGTACTTGGGATTCTCCACAACTAGCATTCCTTCAACAACAGTTAGAAATCTTTGGGATAGGGTGGGAGTGGAAGGGGCTGCAGTCCAGCCCAGCCTAAGAGTCAACCTCTATGAAGCATCCCCTGGGCGCCTTTCTGTCCTGTGGCTGGGGATGGCCTTCATCGCATCCACCTAATTGGCTGTCTGGTCAACCTGGAAGCAGAGGGACTCTCCCTTCCTTTGGGCATTTGTTAAAGTCCTGTAAATTACTTGTTTTATAAAATTGGGGGTTACAATCTGGGAGGCCTAAGACTACACCACCACCAGTTGACTCAAACAAGGTCCTTTGATTCCCAAACCCAAACTCTTTGGCCTTAACCCACATACCTCCACTTTTGTTTTTTAAATGAATTGAAATTAATTCCCTTGGAAGATCCACAGCCCCTGATACTGTTAGGGAGTGCCCGAGGAGAGACCTGTCTCTACAGGCTCTGGGACTACAGGCATATGCGGCAATGTTTGGGGACAAGGCGCTCTCGGCGCCCCTGAGCCTTGATCATCAAGCTGAGTCTTTGCCTTTCCGCGCAGGTGACCCGCACTCCGAGGCCAGGAGGCCGGAGCTCTGCCCAGGTAGCCCGGCCAGGCGCAGTGGGTCCCCCTGGGCCTGTCCTTATTGCCGAGCCGGGTGCAGCCCGGGGGCCCAGCAGCCAGGAAGCTGGATATCTGGACCTGGAAACAGGAGAAGCTGAGAGCCCGGCAGCGTGAAGAGCCGGGGCTGTGGCAACCGGTACGCAGAAGGACTCGACAGCTTACCTCTGCCACCCCGCGGAGATGGAGATGTTTCTGTTTGGGGCGGATCCCTGGGCACCCTGCAGAGGACTTTGCAGCCCTCCACACTCCGTGCCAGAGCCCACAACTCGCTCCGACATGCCTGGTGGCGTCCTGGACTCCCAGGAGTTGGGGGAAGCAAAGGCTCCCGTGGACGGCTAGGTCCTGCGGGGTCTGGGCGGCCTCCGCGCTGGTGCCAACCAGCCGCCTTCTCACGTCCATGGCGCGAGGTGTCTGGGGGACCCCAGGGCGTCTCCACGCCAGGCCCCGCGCCCTTCGCCGCATCCCCTTCCTTTGCAGCCCCAGCCCCGCAGCCCCCACGAACTTCACCGCCATCTCCGGCGCACTGCAGTCTCCCGCCAACTCACGGCCAGGCGGCCCTGGTGAAGCGGGTTTCTGTACGGGGGCGGCCCGAAGGACCGAGCTCCCACGTCGCAATCACGGGACATGGGACTGACTGACCAGGGCAGTTGGGGCTGCGGGGTCCAAGAGGCTAGACGAGTCCAGCATCTATAAGATCCCTGGGGACCCAGGGTAAGGACTCAGGAACGTGCCGCGTTGCACCAGGAGGAGGCGGCAGGTCTTTGTGGTGTCAAGACCTGGGCGGGGCAGGTAGAAAACTGACCCTCAGGCTGGGACCCGGGACTTTGCTCCTCCAAACTGGCCGGGGAGGAGCTCGCTGCCGACACTCTCCCAGGGCTCTGCCCCCAAAAGCATTTAAAGGGCGGAGGTTTGGGCCGGGCTCGCCGCACCTGGGCGCTGCTGGCAGCCCCGCCGGGCTTGTGGTCTATGAGCACCGGGGCACTGCACGCAGCCTTCCGCACAGGCCCAGGAGCGGCTGGCATGGCCACATACTGCGATGGCCGGGGCTCCTGTTCGACCCCGCGCTGCCAGGCCGGGGACGCAAAGCACCCTCCGGGGTACGCACAAGAAGATGTGGGCGCTCTGGGCGGTGGCCCCCGCCTGTGGGTGAACGCGCCTGCATTCAGCCCCCCAACCTACACGTCGGCCCCTGGGCCCACGCCGCCCTATGTGACCCCGGGCCAGCTCCTGGGCGGCCCGGGCGGCTTGGCTGGTGCGGACTTCGCGTGGCTGGGCGTCTCGGACCAGCAGGAGCTGCTGAGGCTGGTGCGGCCGCCCTACTCGTACTCGGCGCTCATCGCCATGGCCATCCAGAGCGCGCCCCTGCAGAAGCTGACGCTCAGCCAGATCTATCAGTACGTGGCCGGCAACTTCCCCTTCTACAGACGCAGCAAGGCGGGATGGCAGAACTCCATCCGCCACAACCTGTCGCTCAACGACTGCTTCAAGAAGGTGCCGCGCGACGAGGACGACCCAGGTAACCGCGGCGCTCCCGTCCAGTCCGAGACTCCAAGGCTCCCTGTCCCCAGTCCGCGGGCACTCGGGTGCCCAATCCCCCTGATTGTTGCTAAGGAGGGGGGATAGGGGAGAAGCGCTTGACCAGGGACAGGCCCCTGGAGGGCCGCAGCCCCCGCAGGCCCTGACCACCAGTCCGGTGCTCTGGGGTTCTAAGGAAGGAGCTGGAGAGTTAGCAGGCTGGGCGCCCCTTGGGAGTGACCTTCTCTGAGCCTCGATACCCATCCCTGTAAAGTGGGGAGACGACTGCCTACCCTAATGATTGGCAAAACTAATTGGACGCCCATTTGGAAAGTGCTGGAGCCTCCGTTGAGGCCAGGCGGGTCCGCTCCGCTCCGCCCCACCGACAGAGCTCCGGTCGGGGCTCCCGGGTCCCGCAGACCTTCTCTCCAGCCTTGAACTTAGGTGGGGCCCGGAATTTCCTGGGGCTTCCTCCCACGGAATTCCTTTCTGGAATCGCAAATGCTGCCCAGTCGGGCTGTGGAGGCCCATCTGGTACAGAGCGCCACCTAGGGGTTGGGAAGGGATGAGGGCGCATGACGTCTGGAGGGGCCAGTGGGGGAGCTCTCTGAAGTTGACCGCCGCTCAGCTCACACCTGGTCGGTCAAAGCTCAAACTTTCTGAACCGGGTTCTTTCTCCGACAGGTAAAGGCAATTACTGGACCCTGGACCCAAACTGTGAGAAGATGTTCGACAACGGGAACTTTCGAAGGAAGAGGCGGCGGCGAGCGGAGGCAGGCGGGGCCGCGCTGGCGGGAGCCGGGAGCCCGGGAGCAGCCGAGGCGCCGGTGCGGGAGTCCCGGGGCGCGTCCTCCCCAGACCTGCAGCGCTCTCCATCCCCGCCCGCGCCTGAGGCCGCCACCTGCTTCTCCGGCTTCGCTTCCGCCATGGGCGCCCTGGCTGGCGGCCTCGGCACCTTCCCGGGGGGCCTCGTGGGCGACTTTTCTTTCGGGAGGCGAATGGCGGTCGCCACCCATGGACCCCACGTCCCAGGTTCTGCTCCTGGCTTTTCCTCTGGCTGCCAGACCGCGGCCACCGGCTTCCGTGTCAGTCATCTCCTTTATAGCTCGGAAGGGACCGAAGTTTGAAAGGGGGCTGGGGATTGGCCAGAGTGCCGTGTCCAGAGGTGCTGGCTCCAGGCCTTCCGTTCCCTCTGGTGACAGCCCGCTCGTGGGCGCCAGCGCCGCGGTCCTCGGTGCGGCCGGCCGCCGGTAGCTGGGCTGAGCGGCGTGCACCCCTCACCTGGGGACCGTAGCCCTGCTCCGCCTCGAGGTCCAGCCCTCCGGGCCTCCGGAACCTGCGCGCTCCAAGGATCCTCCGTCGAGGAGCGGCCGGCTGGCGCTCAGCTGTGCTCCAGCTTTTCCGAGAGGAGCCGTCTTTGTGCTGGCGGAAGGAAGGTGGGCTGCAAGGGCGGCCGGGCTCTCTCTGTGACCGTTTTCGGTCTCCACTCGGCCTGGCCCCCCTGGGTCAGGATCTTCCCTTGATGCTCCAGCGAGGCTGCGGCCGGAGGCTCAGGAGCAACCTCGGGGGCCAGGAGGCCAAGGAGCTGCGGTGCCTGGGACATGGGACTGTTGGAACTGAGCTCCCTGTGAGGAGGAACTTGACAATGCAGGGAGGGAGAAGGGCTGCTGGTAGGAGTGATTCCTGGGGCTGCCAGCTCCCTTCCTTGTCACTCAGCTCTGGGCCTCTGTAACGCTGCTCTAGGAAAAGGTGGCTTTCCAGGATCTCCTTCTCCACGGTGGGAGCAGTGGTTCCGGGAGTTAGGAGGGGTCAGGTTTGCTCTTTACCGTCTCCTCCACCCGTGCTCCCGGGAGGCGGGGAGACAAGCCCACACCCGTTCTGGTCTCTCCTCTCTGGAGCCCTCTTCTTGCCCCCAGTTAGGGCAGGCTGAATTTAACCCCTCCCTGCCCCCATTTGCGTTTACTGGGGAGGCCTCTCTGTGCAGGAGTTCACAGTCACAGGAAGAGAAATTTGGGGCTCTGTAGGTCCAGAAGTCCTAAGGACCCCAGTCCATTGCCCTGTGTCTTTGGGGCATCTGACACTCCCAGGAGAGTGGGGCCTGCAGCAGGTGACCCCCACCCCTGCCTGGGGGGAGAAGGAGGCAGACAGCAGAGGCCCCTTCCCTGGAGAGAGCAGAGAGTAGAGGCTGTTACTTTAAACTGGGGAGGCGGGTTTGGGGAGCCTGTGTGCCTTACACCCTCCACCCCCTTCCCAGTGCAGAATTTCCTTGATTCATCTCAGATCTGCCTCTGGCTGCTAGAAATGAGCCCAGACCTGAGAACTTCCTGGAGCTGCCTCAGCAGGGGTCCTGATGGAAGTGGGGAGGAAAGGGAGGAAGAGAAGGGGGGAGGGGGGAGGCCAGTAGAAGGAGGATAGACTGATCAAGAGTTGGGTACATCTGAGCTGTGTGTTTCCTGTGTGGTGGTGGCAGTGGCTCCCGGGTCTTCAGTGCGGCTTCCCTGCTGCCACCTTCCAAGAACAGGTGAGCTTGAGACTCTGTCTCAAAAAAAAAAAAGAAGAGGTGAGCAAGTGCCGGGTGATGTTGTTACCAGACTTACAACAAACCCATAATTACTCTTGGAGAAATACTCCCCAAAAACCATTTTCACTGAATAAGACACTAAATATAAACACCAAAACATGTAGCTTACATGTATGTTCTGATTCATGTAAGAATCCCACCATTATCACCAACACCCCCACTGCAGACTCTGCATTTGCAGGAAAATTTGAGATGGTTTTTTCTAATTCAACTTGACAACAGTGGGAAAATGTAACCTATAATTTGAAAGTAGAGATTTCAGAAAATCAGCCACAAGTATGGATGTACATGACAGCTGTATGCTTGCTAAGAAGTTGGTGGGAAGCTGTTTTATTTTTCTTTTAACAATAGTTATTTGGCTAAAATTGAGAGGAAAACCCTTTTTAAAAGTTTTTTCCCTTTTAAGTTGTTTGCCTAGACATCAATTGGTGGTGTTTGAAAGCTGGAATAAAGTTTAATTCCAAAACTTTATATCCTTAATGGGATCATCAAATGGATGAGACCTTTATGAAAAAAGTGGAGCTGAAAACAAATCCAGCAGTGCAAGGTGTTTGGACACCGGGGAATCAGATGTCCGACAACCCCCACCCTCCTTCATCTCAGTGCGTGTCTGGATGTGTGTTCGGGTGGAGTGGGTCCAGGCTAAAATGAAGTTCATAGGCGCAGAACCAGACTCATCCCAGGGAAGCATTTTCCCAGAGGAACGAAATTGCTGAAATCAAAACAGGAACCATCACACAGCAGGTTGTAATCACTTTATAGTTTACATGTAGTCAAATAATTTCTTCTGGCCAGGACTGTGAACTTGACCACAGTCCCTAGGGCAAGCTGCTCCTGGGCAGCCCAGACCTGCTGTTGTTGACCAGAGCAGGGCAGTGCTGCCTGGAGGCCAAGAGAAGGCTCCCAGCAGGGGTCTGGACCCCACAGTGGCAGTGGCACATGGGCCCCAGCTTCACCTCTGCTCTGTCCCTTTGTTGCCTTTAAAACCATGAAGCCTATAGCAAATTCTAAGTTATTTTTAAACTAAAATTTTGTGGTCCTCCTACAAAAGGAGCACAGGCACATGGCCCCCTGTGATTGGAACACCCCATTCTGCACTGAATGATTTCAAATATAAAAAGAAGTTTCAAAATTCAGAGGGGAAAATAATTAAAAATGCCTGAATATCAGGTGATTAGGAATCCTCTCCATTGCCAGATAGCGGAGGTCTTCCTCTGCTATCTGGCAATGGGGAGGATTATTTTCAAGTGATTGAAAACTAAAGTGTTTAATAATGAGCTGTAATCTCCCTGGAAAGGCACTGGTCACTGAGTAAAGAATCCCAAGAAGAACCATTCATGGTGGAGATTCAAAAGTGTAAGAAATGTTTTGAAGGGTGTGGTAGTGTTTTAAGAAGTGGATTTCAAGATATGACTTTACACTTCATATATCGTTTAAATGTTATTTTTTTTTAATGATGCATATGAAGTTTTGCAGTTCAGTAATTCTGCCCTGATTCTAACCAGCTTTTAATCCTTAATTTTCTAAAATACATCCAGAATAATTAAGTGACATTTTTTATTCAGAGAAATAATATTACAACAATTGTTATAACTTTTCAGTGATAAAACGTTTATCTCATTTAGCAGAAAGAAAAACTTAGTTAAAGGGTTAAGTAATTTCCAGAACCTCATCTAATGAGAGCAAAAAAGGACTCATGATGCCTGCATTTGCATGGCCCATATTCAGAAAAGCACCCACATGGATATGGACACCCAGCTTACACACATCACAGTGCCTGTCTCCGGCAGGAGCCCCTGGGGAAAAACCACGGATGACTTAGCAATTATGAATTGGGCTGCAATAAACATTCTGGTACAAATGTCTTTGTTATAATGTGATTGTTGGTCTTCTGGATATATACCTAGTAGAGGAATTGTAGTATTAAATGGCAGGTCTATTTTTAGATCCCTAAGTGTTCTCCAAGCATCTTTCAAAAAGGAACATATTAAGAAGCCCAAGTGCCCATCGACCCACGAATGGATTAATAAATTATGGTAGATGTACACCATGGAATATTATACAGCCTTAAAGAAAGATGGAGACTTTACCTCTTTCATGTTTACATGGATGGAGCTGGAATATTCTTCTTAGCAAATTATCTCAAAAATGGAAGAAAAAATATCCAATGTACTCAGCCCTACTATGAAACTAATCTATCGCTTTCATATTAAGGCTATAATCCAATTATAGGACAAGAATATGGGGAAAGGGGCAAGGGAGGGGAGGGGAGGGGGAAGGATGGGTGGAGGGAGTTAATTGGTGGGTTCACACCTACGGTGTTTCTTAGAAGGGTACAGGTGAATCTTACTAAACGTCTTAACACAATGACTAAGAAAATGCCACGAAGGCTATTTTAACCAGTTTGAAGAAAATATTTCAGATTGTATATGAAACCAGCACATTTTACCCCCTGATTGCATTAATGTACACAGGTATGATTTAACAAAAATAAATAAATATAAATAAATTTAAAAAAAGACTACAAACCTGTACAGCATGGTACTGTACTGAATACTTTAGGCAATACTATTGTAAGATCAAGGAATATTATAGGGCAGGGGTAGGGCATCTCACATCAGCGGAGAAAAGATACATTTTTAATTCATAAATGATCTAAATGTAAAATATTCCATTCCAAGGAATCCACACACAGAAAACAACTATTGGATTTTTAATAACTTCAGTGAGGTTGCAAGATATAAGTTCAATATATGTAAATCTAATTGCATTTCTGTCCACTTGAAATAACAATTCAAATATGAAATTAAGAAAACAATATCAATTACAATAGCATTAAAAAAGAATAAATTTCTGAAGGATATATTTAATGAAAGCAGTGAAAATATACATTCTAAAAACTATAATGCAATGTTCAAACAAGTAAGACTTAAGAGCATAAAAGAAACATTCTATGTTCATGGCTCAGAAGACTTAATATTGTTAAGATGATAAAACTCCCCAAATTGATCAATTAATTCAGTACAATCCTTTTGAATCTCAACTGATTTCTTTGCAGAAATTGGCAAACTAATCCTAAATTTTCTGTGGAATTGTAAATGATGAAAAGTCAATGAACTGACTTTGGAAAAGAAGTACAAAAGTGGAGGACTCATGCTTACCAATTTCAAAAGATAATCCTAAGCAACAATAATCAAGATAGTGTGATATTGTCATAAGGATAGTTATATAGATCAATGAAATAGACTTTAGAGTCCATAAATAAACCATATATTTATGGTCAACTTATTTTTGACAAGAGTACCAAGACCACTCAATGGGGAAAAATTATATTTTTGACAATAATATTGGGAAACTGGATATCTGTATGTCAAAGAATGAAATTTGACTCTTATTACATACAAATGGTGCATGTAATAAGAGTTAAAATGCAAAAATTTTCAAAATCCAAAATATTAGAACTAACACTATGAAATTCTTAAAAGAAGGAGGGGGTAAATGCCTATGATCTCAGATTTAGGAATAGATTCTTATATGTGACATCAAAATATGAGCAACAAAAGAAAAAAAATTAATTGAACTTCATCAAAATAAAAAAAATCCTTCTATGATTTAAACTAGACTAAATACCTAAGCCTTTTGAATCTACTATGCAGCATTTCTGTCCTTAAGCTTCTTGCAGTCTGTTGCACCAACAATTGCACAAAGCATAATGAAGTAATTGTTTTCATAGAGGATCTCAGAAGCTCATAAACAGACAGAGGATTAGAAAACAAACAAACAGAGGAAGGATTCTGCTTTGGAGGATGTAGTGATGGCCACAAAACCATTCTGAAATGTAAGTAACATTTCAAACATGATGTTCTTTGGCTCTTCTTAGTTTCTTTTTTTCCCCCAGTTTATACTGATGATGGAGAAAATTATCATAAATAATTTAATAAAGGAACTGCAGCTACTTAGTTAATATCAGACAATGATTTCACTGTCTTTACTGAATCATAAAATATGTTAAATACATTAAAAAGCAACAACAATTAGAATAGTATTTTACTGGCACAAAGATCAAGAGACAAATCAATGAATTCATGGTCCAGAAATATATTCAAGTACAATCAGGCACTGTGTAATGGCATGTCAGTCAATGATGGACCACACATGATATGATGACAGCCCCATAAAGTTATAATGAAGCTGGGAAGTTTCTGTCCCCAGTAACATCGTAGCCATTGTAACGTCATGGCAGAATTACTTTATTCTTTAATCAATTTAATGTAGCCTAAGTGTAGAGTATTTATAAAGTCTACAGTGTACACGGTAATGTCCTAGGGCTTCATATTTACTCACCACTCTCTCACTGACTCACCCAGAGCAACTTCTATCCTGCAAGCTCCAATCATGGTAAGCTGCAACATTTTTCTCTTTTATGCTATATTTTACTGTACCTTCTCTACATTCAGAGACATTTATATAGGTAAAAATTTAACATGTGTTATAATTGCCTGAGGTATTCAGTACAGTACCATGCTGTACAGGTTTGTAGTCTTGTAGTGACAGCATATTTACCATAGAGCCTAGGTGTAGGTAGGCTATACTTTTTATGTTTGTGTACCTAGATACTCTCTATGAGTGTATCTATGTGTACAAGTACACTCTATGATGTTCACATTACAACAAAATAGCCTAACAACATTTTTTTTTTCTAGAGAGAGATTCTCACTTTGTCCCATTGGTAGAGTGCCATGTCTTCATATAGCTCATAGCAACCTCCAACTTCTGCTCTTGCCTTAGCCTCCCAAGTAGCTGGGACTACAGGTGCCCACCACAACTCTCAGCTATTTTTTTGTTGCAGTTTTGCCTGGGCCAGGTTTGAACCCACCATTCTCGATATATGAGGCCAATGCCCTACCCACTGAGCCACAGGCACTGCCTACAACATATTTCTTAAAACACATTTCCATTGTTAAGCAATGTCCAGCACTCACTGATCCACTCAAGCTTAGGCCTTTTTGCCATTCTTCATACACACTTAGGTTTTGCTTCATCTGCTATTTCTGTGATTGGAAGGTCTTTCTTTACATAGTTAACTCCCTTAATTCCTTCTAGAATCTAATTAATGCCTTTTCTCTATCTCACATCAGTGGAGAAAATATATTTTTTTACATGGCTGATTGTTAGACTAAAAGCATTTTGGAGAAAAAAAACTTTAAAGATTTATGTCTAATTTGTAACTTACAAAGTAGATTCTTCGTACATCAATGTTCTAAATGTAAAATATTCAATTCTAATGATCCATGAGAAAACATAGGAAATGTGAAAAAAATTGGAAATGTTATTTTACTTTTTCCTCAAAAAAATACATGTGATCAAAATTCTGACTGCAAACACAACTTTAAATGTAACCTAAAAAAGAAAATGCATGCAGATTTTGTCTTTATACTCTTAAAGAAAGTAAATCTTTCATAAGCATGTAAAAATCCCCAGAAGTGCTAGCATTTCTTACCTGGCCTGTTAGAATATCCTCATAAATGTTTTCCCTACTTCAGCCTTAGTTCTTCATTCTCAGTGGTCTATTCTCCCTGGCGCAGCCAGGATGGTTCTTTAAAATGTAAGTTAGATAATGTGACGTCTTTGCTGAAAATCTGTCACTGACTTCTCACATCACAGCCTAGCACTCACGGATTCACTCAGTCTTTGGTGTTCCTGCCATTCTTCATACACATTTAGGTCTTGCTTCATCTGCTGTTTCCATGATTGGGGAGGGGTCTTTCTCTACCTAGTTAACTCCCTTACTTCCTTCTACAGTCAAATTATGCCACCTTCTCAGAGGGACCTTCTCCAACTGCTTTATATAAATGAGTAGGTCCCTAACCTTAAATACCTTGGAATGTCTTATTTATTCTTTGTATGACACAGAAATCACCTCATCTTTATACATTTTTTTTTTTTTACTATCTTTCTCCACTAAATTGTAAGCATTATTTTAAATCCTCTGTCTTTGGCTCCTCGGAAAGAGTCTGCCACATTGTAGGTACTCAACGATGAATAGATATAGGAAAAATAATAATTTTTTACTCTATGAAACTTTTTAAAAAATTTGAGAAAATCAACATAAGCAAAGTTAAAGATCAATGTTAAACTAAGAAAAATTTTTTTCAACCTCTGTGATAGAAAAGGGTAATTTAATATGCAAAGTCTTCTTTCACATCCCTTATGAAAAGACTGATAATACCTATACAAATAGGCAGTTAAAAGAAAAAAAAAATATGTTATAACATGTATGATAAAATCTGTAAACTCACTAGTTAGAGGGAAATGGAAGCGATGATGCGATTTCTCACCAGTAAGTTTAGAGAACAAAAAACAAAAAAAAGTGACAGTCTGAGAGGATTGAAGAGAATAGAAAATCCCACATAGTCAGTGTCAGGGCACGTGGGCAAAGCTAGAGTGAAAGGCAATTTAGAAATATTTGTTAACAATTTAAATATAGGATATCTGTTTTATTTAAAAAAATTTTTATAATGAATAACCTCACATAAGTACAACACATTTATTTGATGTGTACCATTCAGTTCAGTCAAATAGAGGAGACAAAGAACCAGCCTATATGCCTTAATGGTAAATCCATTCCCTGGGACAACATAGTATATTTATTGAAACCTTTGTTCAAATATTTCTTCTTATTTTCTCGATTATCTTATCTAATGTAAATTCCAGATTTTGTTTTGTTTCACAATGTGTGTAGATTACTTAATTATTTCTTAAAAGAAATCTATCAGCACTGTCATGAGAAGATAGTCATAATATGTTGTCAAAAGAAAATCAAAAAATAATATGTTTACATTCTTAATTAATAGAAGAATCTATGGTTTAAATGTGTTTGTGAAGAAGATAACTGCACTAACATAAACCAATCTAGTAGTAATGGTTCCTTCAGAGGAGAACAATGAGGCATTTAGCCTTTTTAGTTTATAGCACACTTAACGGTTTGATTTCTGTCTTTTAACAAGGGGCATATGTTTAATTGGCACTTTAAAAATATTTAAGAACAGCAGGATGTTGACAACTATTAAGCACAGGGCAAAACATAATTATTGATATCCTTTAACAATTTCAAAAAGATAGTTGATATTTCAGATTATAATTTTATCCCAGTATAATTTCTCTCCAGAGAATGAATGAAGAAGCATATGTACCCAAGAGTGTAGTGGATATACATGTGTGCACACACAAAAGCGTATGCATGTGAAAAGTTCCTTCTTGCTCTTGTCCCCCTTCAGAAGTGGGCATTTTGGGACTAAAGACAGAGGATTTGTGACAAACATAGGGAAGAGGAGCACCCTAACTTTCTTATTCCTATACCCAGAATCTCTCTGCCAACACAAAAGCTGTATTTTAAATAGAAAACATGAAAATTGATGGTGTGTTTGGTATTTCAATGAGGCTCTATTAATTTATGGAACTGATATCATAATCCATGTTTTTTTACATATTGTTATTTTATACTTATGTAGGTGAAATTTACTTTATCCGAATATATATTGCATTTTAAGACAGTTTAAAATATTCTGGCCTTAATGTGAAATTTTCACTATTATTGATAAATACTCATAATGTACATATTCTCTAACTTTCTTAGTAGAATCAAAATTGGACCTTTGAAACACTATTAGGCAAAAGAGTCTTATTTGAAATCTATAACAACAAATGGAGTTAGAAGAAGGAGATAACAACCTTACTACAACTGTTTCCATTACTAATACTAATATTAATAATATCCATTATGATTGCTAACATTTACTGGATGTTTAGTTTCTTTTAGAAACTATTCCAGACAGCTTATGCATGTGCTGACTTAATATATGTGTAAAGCAGGGGTGTCCAACCTCTTCTGGGACAAAGTGGAAGAGGAAGAATTGTCTTGGCTTGGCCACTTGGTAAATACACAGACACTTACGGAAGATGATGAGAAAAAAAAAAGTCTGTGTATATATTTTGTGACGTCTGCAACCACAGATAAACAAAAAGTCCTCATATAATAATTCTAATTATAAAGTGGCCCATTCAGAGACTCTTTAAAAATCAGTGAGCAAGTTCTGAGTTTGAGATCACTAATATAAAAAAGGTGCACTTCTAAGTAATAAAATATTTGTTTTATTTTGTCTTCTTAATTACAAAAGTAAACAAAAAGTCGACAACATAAATCTAGTGGGATATTTGACATTGTATTTGAAGAACTAATGCATCAATATCTAGTTCTTCATTGGCGGTAGTTGCAATTCTCAGTGTGTTCTCAAGATGTCCATTCAATATTGTGGCTCTAATTTTACTCTTTTCTTTTTCTTTTCACATACGTTTAGTAGATGAAATCAACTATGTATTATAAAGCAGATACACAAAGCATTATTAAATATGAGTTTTAGGTTACTGTTGTTTATACTAGCATTTTTCATGAAGGTTTATTCTGAGGTAATATAAATAAAACTTTTGAAATATGTAAGGAATAAAAATGTCAATCACATTTTCTAGTGAAATGAATTAAGTTCAGCAGATGACTGTACCTACTGATGACAATTTTAAAAACCAGATAAATTATAAAAATCACATTTCCAAGGCATCAGAGAACTATGTAAGTGATGAGGACTAGAAGGACTAAAATTGCAAAGAAAAAAGAATCAGGTATGAGCTGTGTTGACAATTCTTTGAACTCTACCATTAATCTGGTGTAGCATGATCTGTTTGTAAGATCCCAAGAGATTATTCTTAATGTCTGTCATGAAATTATCTCCAAATCTGAATTCTTTCTACTTAAACAACACTGTCTGTGGGATACCAGTGTTAGGTTTCCTTGTTCTCAGTATATTCTATAGTCTATAGATATTCTGTTTGTTAAGTCTTTCTTACTACAGTTGTATAAAATATAATTAGGCCTGCATGTACTGATTATGGAAAATAATTCACATATTTCTTAAGAATAAACAATAAAGTAAGTAGCAGGGAAAAGCTGTTTTACTCTGAAATGACCTAGTTGTTCTAGGACACAAATTTGCATTAAAGAATGTTCCCCATCACCAAATTGTGATGAATCTTTGGGTATATACTACGCCTTTACTTTGTTTCTAAATTTTAGACTATTAGAGGGTACACACATTTGGTTTGTATAATCTTTTTCGTACAGATTGACTTCATTTTTAAAAATGGTTGCTTGTAAATGTAGGTGCTACCAAAAAGCAATGACATTTATAAAGCATGTTTGTGAAGTGAGGGATATTTGTGTCTGGGAAGATAGGACCTATGAAAGCCTAGCAAAGAAACACGATCAATTTTTTCTTTAAGTCGAATGTCAGATTTCCACTCCCTGAATTCCATTTCAAAACTGGCAGGTAACTTTTATAAGGCAACTGAAAATGGAATTGCAAATGCATCCAAATATTGATTATTTTCTCCAGATATTTTGAAATCTGGTTTCAAATCTTTATATCAAATTTAAAAGTAAGGCTGCATATTTTCCGCTGTTCACAGGACTGTGTTAAGTCAATGTGTCAAATTGCATAAAATTGTTGGCTAATTTGAGTTTTTCATTATTCAATTTCATTTTGAACATTGTTATGGTTTAAAATATTGTATTGATAAGTTGATTTAATTAATTTAAATGAGTGGTTAAGCCCTCTAAAAATAACGAATCTGTAAGTTAGGTTTCATCAGGTTATGGCACAAATTTAATTTTTGATACCATAAAAAATTGGATAATGTCTCAAATCACAAAATGTTCTCAACATTTGTCCTCAACCTTGCCATCCTACTTTCAAAAAGTAAAGGATGTTGCCATAGTCAGCATGTATACTTTTAAGGAATTTCTAGAATTGGCAATGATTCAATACCTTGGCCCTTATGAAAGTTGCTGTCTTGATGTTCAAAGAACCAGCCTATATGCCTTAATGGTAAATCCAGAGGGCTCAATAAATATACTATTATGCCCCGTTTTTAAGCTTTGGGGCATAAATTTTCTTGATGTACTATGTAAAAGTACCTCATCGAACATGAGTTTTGGGTGGCAATTGCCTTGACTTTTATTAATTTTACAAGTTCCTCTTTTCTACCTACCATTGCCAGAACACCATCAGTAACTATACCAAATATGTTTACAATGGGCAATGAAAATCGCTTTGACATATTTTTTATGCTTCATATAATCTCTTTTGATTTAGTTGTATCTTTTAATGGCAATAAATAAATTGTTTCTTCAGTGAAATTATATTCATCATCAATACTTTTAATAAAAATGGCAAGTTGAGCCATATTTGTAGTATCAGTGCTGTCATCCATTATCAGGACATAAAGTTAAAATTAGTATCTTTACTCTTCAAGTAAGATTTTCTTTCTAATATTTCAATTTGCCTAGCTATTATCTGGTGAGACAAACTGAGTTTAGAAATATCTCCCTTTTAGTAAGATATTTCTGCAATGCCTTACACACTTTGCTTAATAAACTCACCATCAGTAAATGCTTTAGTTCTTTGCTATTAGTCACCACATAACTAGCTATTATAATGGAATCCATCTGAGTTGTAACTTTTTTGTTGTTATTGAGACAGAGTGTCACTTTGTTGCCTTTGGTAGAGTGTGATGGCATCATAGCTCATAGCAACCTCTTACTCCTGGGCTTAAGTGATTCTTTTGCCTCAACCTCCTGGGTAGCTGGGATACAGGCACCCACCAGACCACCTGACTATTTTTAGAGGCTGGATCATACTCTTGCTCAGGCTGGTCTCTAACCCCTGAGCTCAGGTGATCTACCCGCCATGGCCTCATGGATTGCCAGGATTATGGGTGTAAGCCACTGCAACTGGCATTGCATTGTAACTTTTTGAAAGATGTTAAGAAGATAGATTATTTTAGATCTGTTATTTTGTCCTTACTACACAATCCTTTATAGCAATAAATTTCTTGCATATAATGCCTATTCAAAGTATAGCCTTTCAAAATTTGCATACATTAACTACAAATTAAGCAGAAATTCTCACTATATGCCTTGGCAAAAAAAGTAGTCATCTGTCCACTTTTAAATGAACAATCTTTCTTCTCCTTAATCAATCAATCTTTCTTTCTTTCTTTCTTTCTTTCTTTCTTTCTTTCTTTCTTTCTTTCTTTCTTTCTTTCTTTCTTTCTTTCTTTCTTGGCATGGAAGCTACACTGGGATTAAAAAATAATAATAAGTAAGGGGTTCTATTTACATTTATTATAAAAATTAATTGACAAGAACATAGAAAGCCTGGTTTGAGCACTACCGATGCAGGGCAAGGTGGAGGGCTGACTGTAAAGCACTGACAGACATGTGTGAGGTTTTGCAGAGGGTGGAAGTATCCTTAATAATCCAATAAGCATATTTACTGACTTCTAAATAACATTAAATGTCTAACATTGCAATGGTAAGTTGAAATATTATTGATAATCACTGCTTCACCAAGTCACCATGAGCGCATGTGGTTCTGATCTGGGCTTAGACAATAACAATACTGGAAGCCACAGGATGCCATAAAACTGAAGCCACACGTGTGTACAAATAGCAAGAGCATTTGTATCTTTATTTTACATGACATTGTGACATGATGTCATCTACAAAGTTTACCCTGAAGAACTGTGCAATAATAGCTACTATTATTATATACAATAAGGTGGGAACTATTACTGTTGTATGCAGAAAGAAACTAAGACCAAACTAAGACCAAAAGTTTAAGTAACTGGTCCAGTATCTCACTTCATGCTATTAACAAATGAGATTACCAAGATTTAAATCAGGGCTGTCTAACTACTGAGTCTATACTCTTCATATTAATTCCATACTTCTTTTCATCAAAAGAAATATAACTTATATTACATCGTGTCATGTAAATGACTTGAACCTTAAACAATGATGGGAGCAGCAAGAACACTGAGAATATTCAGTTCATTTGCTATTTTGTGCCAGAAAATTCCAAACAAGTCAAAGAACTACCCACTCTAAACATTAGAAGAAATTATTTTAACCCAAACTTGAAAGCATCCTTGTGTGTGGTGTAAGAAAGAAGTAGGCTTCAAGTATAACAGAGTCAGGTTGCACAATAATCTGGGATTGAAAATGAAAGGAGTTTTTTTAGGCTCATGGATTGTAATTACCCAATTGGAATATTAATTACATTTGTCTTCCTTTGAAGAATGTTTTGTCTTTTGTTTTACTCCTTGGTGATATATCCAATTACCAAAAACAGGATGTGCTTATTAAAAAAAAAATTCAGTTCCCAGCATTGAAGAGAAAATGCACAATGACTACTAATTGTCATCATTGAAACTGAGCACCACAGAACACCAAAACAGAAAATGGTAATGCTAATAATAATGAGAAGAAAAAAACCTTCTCTATATTATGCAATGAGCAAAACAGGGAAAAACTATTCCAGGGATTAGGTTTTCTTCCTCAGGCTACTAAATGAGGAGAACCTTTGGAGTGAATCGGTTGTACTTGCCAGTTCCATTCCATCTAATTTTGCAAAATATACAGAGATGAAACAAGGCTCATGAATTTATTAGACACTGTTCCACTGAAAATGCTTAAGTCTACATACCTACCACATACCTACCCACCTGAACTATGACAACTTTATTCACAAGAACAACTTCTCCCTTTTGAATGTTGCAATAAAGATAACCTAGTATCCTTGAAATGAAACTCAATCGTCAAAGGAGAAAAAAGGGCTGCGTAAGCATTTCTGAATGAGGTATTAAAAAATCCATCAGAAACAAAACTAAACAAAATTAAAAACTAGAAGAGCCAGTACCATGTTTTCAGTGGAGTCTGTGTTTGTATTTTTCAGGATAGTGGAGAATAAGTCCAATTATTAAACCTATACACAAAGAGATACTGATAGCTGTCTTATCATGAATTCCAGTGGCAAGTATACAAGAGACATATTATTTACCTATTGTACTTATTGGTATTCTATATACTGTAGATAAAATATTTCAGTTTATCATTTCTATTAGGAAGTTGCTTTTTTGAAGTAACCAGAGCTGTCTCTGATGTTTTATTTGATGCTCTGACCCCCAAACAAAACCAAAGAAAAACTCTTGCAGCAGAATTCTCTTTGAAGTTACCATGCTTTTAAGTTTTCATTGTGTAATTCATTAGCCAACCCTTGTCTAAGCATTAGAGAATTAGTTCTTTTCATGACTAAGAATTGTGTGTTTAACTGCCCTTAATCACACGGATACGTTCTGAGAAATGCATCTTATGCAATTTTTTCATTGTGGGAACATTATGGAGTGAATTACATGGTGCTGTAGCCTTCTGCACATGTAGGCTGGATGATATAGACTATTGCTCCAAGGCCACATAAACTTACATGGCATGTCACTGTACCAAATACGGTAGGCAACTGTAACATGATGGCTATTTGCATATCAAATGTACAAGGCTACATCTAATGTACAAGGCTTCCCACATGTAGGGATTGTGTCCGTTATTTATTCTGCCTAAACTATCACAGTCCTTAATGTGTGTTTTTTGGTAATGATATGGGGTGGAGAAGAGGAAGATGACATTAGATTAATTGCAGTCAAATACTCTCAGAATAAAAGAAGCTTGCTTTAGGTTATGATTCTCTTATATTAGGTGAAAGGCAACAGTTGAGATCATAGTATGTACATTAAATAGTCAGAGCTGTTAAAGTTCAGGGTTGGAGTTGGTAACAAAAGCTCTACCTTTTAGTTTATTTAAGTTAATATTTGTTAGATTTATCTTTCACGGGTATCCTGAGATCCTATTTCTTTGATGGTACTCTAAACTTTGTGACGTCTTCACATTCAAGATGAGTATCTCTTCCCACCACCCAACAGCCACAAATGTGAGTGGGAGACGAGTCTGGCAGCACATCTCCTTCACACATGTATGCCACCTTTCTGGGTGATGTCATTTCATCCTTCTGTTACTTACCTTGGTTATAATTATTCAACCTGGTACCTACTCAACTGCTTTGGCAATCAGCTCCTATTACTTCCACCTTATCCAATTGTTACATAACAGGTTATATGCTGTGAGGACAAACAGTCCCCAAATCTTAGTTGGTTATAATAGGTTTATATATATTACTGCCAATTCACTGGCCTACAATGACATACACTTATTAGCTCACCTTTTAATGAATCAGAAATCCAGACACAGATTCCTACAGTTTGTTGCTCAGGATCACACAAGGCTGCAAACAAGTTGTTGGCCAGGCTGTGTTCCTTTCTAGAAGTTGAAATCCTCATCCACATTCATGCAGTTGACAGCAGAATTCATTTCCTTGAGAATATAATACTGAAGGCCCTTTTTTTGGCTGGCTGTTGCCTGGGGGCTGCCCTGAGGACCTCAAGCTTTTTACTACAGTTTTTTGCTATATATTTTTTTCCCTTGGACCATTTATTTCATAGCAGTATCCTTCATCAAGGCCAGTAAGTGAGTCTCTTCCTTGCAGTCTGTTAAGACAGAGTCTTTTTTCTCCCATATTTTTTTTTTTACTTTTGATAAATTTGGGGGTCCAGGTGGTTTTGGTTACATGAATGAATTATAAAGTGTTGATGTCCAGGTTTTTAGTGTACTCATCCTCCAAATAATGTATATCACACCTGGAGGTAGTTTTACTTCCCTCTTCTCCTCCTAACCTCCTTCCTTCTGAGTCTCCAGTGTCCTTTGTGTCACTCTGTGTGCATTCCTGTAAGCTTAGTTCCCACATCCCTGTGAGGACATTTGCCATTTGGTTTTCCATCCTGCATTACTGCACTTAGGAAAATGACCTCCAGTTCCATCCAAGTTACCAGTAAAGACATTATTTTAACATTTTTAAGTAGTATTGCCTCATGTATATATACCATATTTTCTTTACCCACTCATTGGTTGATGGGTACTTAGATTGAATTCGTATTTTTGCAATTGTGAATTACATAATTAACAGATGATTGCAGATATCTTTTTTGGTATAATAACTTCTTGTCCATTGGTTCGATACTTAGTAGTGGGATTTCTGGATAAAATGGTAGATTTACTTTTAGTTGTCTGTGAAATTGCTATTCTGTTTTACATAGAGGTTGTACTAATTTATATTACCACAAACAGGGTATAAGCATTCTAATTTCTCTGCATCTCTATCAGTAAGATGGAGATTTAAATAAAATAACCGAGCCACAAGTGTGACATTCCATTTTTGCCATGTAGCATCATCCATTCGAGGAGCTGGCTCTCTCCTTACTTTTGCATAAAAGCAAGTCATAGGTTTACTCACACTCTAGGGTAGCGGTTCTCAACCTGTGGGCTGCTTCTCCTTTGTAACAATGAAAATACATTGCGGCATTAGGAAGGTTGAGAACCATTGCTCTAGGGGAATAGATTATTCAAGGGTTTGGAACCTGAGCATTATAATGGTTTAACAAAATAAGAATTTTGGGGGGGAGGGGGCAGCCTCAAGCTATCACCCTGGGTAGAGTGTTGTGGTGTCACAGCTCACAGCAACCTGAAGTGATTCTCTTAAGCAATTCTCTTTCCTTAGCCTCTCAAGTAGAAGAATTTATTTTCTAAGTCTGCTACAGTTTGAGTAACTGCAGGGGCAGCTTTCCTCCATGTGGAGACCCAGCATGGTGTTTCAATCTTGAGACACTTTATCTCAACTCAAGATCAGATCACATTGCAGGAAAACTGGGTGGTGGGGAGCCTCATACCCGTAGTTAAATTATTCTGTATATTCATGACTAATTGGCTAACATTATTCACAAGTCTCTACCTAACTATAAGATCATGGAATGTTTCACCTACCCCAAGTGCCTGAGGGGAGAGAGAATTGGATGAAGGAGCAATTGTGGTATTTAACCATAGTTATAATAGTAAATTTTCCTTAAAGTTTCTGTGAATTACATACAAACATTTAGTAGAATGAACTGTGGCTCCCCCTTTGCAAATTCATGTTATAGTTCTTGCCCTCAATGTGACAATTTGTAAATAAGGTCTTTGAAGAGGTAATTGAAGTTATAGAAGGTCACAAGGTAGGGCCCTGATCCCATGACTGGTGTTCTTTTAAGATAAAGAGATATCAGGAATATGAACTCACAGAGATTAGACCATGCAAAGACATAGCATGTAGGTGGTTGTCTACAAGCCAAGGAGGGAGGCATCAGGAGAAACCATGCCTGCCATTAATCTTGGACTTTCAGCTCCCAGAACTATGAGAAGAAAATTCTGTTGTGTTAGCTACTCAGCCTGGGTAATTTGTTATGGCAACTCTAGGAAATTAACACAAAATAAAAAAACAGAAATGTAATTTAGCTTAAATTTGAAGCTTTATCCCATATGTGTCACTTTCGTGAATTGGCTTTTTGATTTTCATGGCCTCCCTGGGAATTGTGCTTTTATGTTTTCTTATTTTAATTACCATTGTATGGATCAGGAGAAAAGACTTTCAAGAGGAAAAGTAACTTATACAAACTACATAGTTCACTACTGAGTCAAACTCAGTCCCAGAACAGTATTTACTTTGCTTTCTAGCTTAATCCAAATTTTCAATAATGAGGTGTCTCATGTGAAACTGGTTATTTAAATCTATAAACATCACCCTTTGGCTACAGTGTGATGTTGGAACTAAGCTTGCTATGTTGGATTGACGAAGATTTGCCTCACAGAAACTTCGATTTAATTGGAAGTTCCCATGCAGCATTTATTTTAGCAATTGTAGCTTGGGGTTTAACTATAATCTCAAATTTTCTATGTTCTTGGAAAATGATCATTTGAAGTAACCAATTGTAGCAGCAATATTTTCTAGTGCTATTATTAGGATACACATCTTAGCAGTCAGGTTTCTGTGAATGAAATATCAAGGCACATCAGTTCAGGCAGATTTTGTTAGTAGAGTTGTGCATATGACTAGAGCAGTGAATTCTGCAAAATCAGAGATGATAGTTTAAATAAAAAAGAAATGACACCCGCCCCCATTAAAGGTTTGGTCTTGTTAAGTGGACAATCACAAGTTTTTGTGGTACATTTAACGTAATTAATACACATATTTATATTTGCAAGAATCTTTCCCCTTTCCTTTTGTTCATGCCACGAAACTTCTTCACCTTCAGTCTTTTCTTTACCAGCAACTTGCATCTATCCTTAAAATATGTCCTAGGTTCATTAAATAGATCGCCAGATTTTCTTAAATGCATAGAACTCATTCATGCTTCATAAATAATACATGTCTCCATCTTTTTTCCCCTTGATTCAATACTTTAACTTATTTTGCCTGATGTCTTTGTTTTAAAAGAAATATTTAGCACCACTTGGATGCAGTTTTGGTGAGATTTTCCAATAGCCTTACAGTCTTTGCTCTTCTGACCCTGACCACTACATCTCAATCTTAATTTCTGGAGGACTTGAGTTGTATCGATTTGTTAGATCACAGGTACATTTCATTCTCTACCCTCAATATTATCTTCAGAATGAGCCATTTCGTGTTATTTTATGTGTTCTTAAAAATTCAATTGCCTGTACTCCATTCAGGAGATCATCTGGGCCCCGCACCAGCATTATGTAAGAATACCCATTAAGATTCCTGGGTCTTGCTTCCATCTGAACTGATAACGTTCCTAAAATTAACATGTACCTCAGGCTGTCCCTGAAAAGCTCCTGAAAGTGGTCAACCACTATTTTTCAGTTAAGTCTGTCAGGGTTTGTGTGCTGGAGTGTTGCTTTAGGTTAACAGACTGCTCTATTGTTAAGGAAAACATGCAAACTGCGTGTGCAAGCTTTTTCCTTTTTTCTAAATAAGTGCCCATTAAAAATAACTATATGATAATTAATGAGGAAGGAAGGTTGTTCTGTGTAGATGGTTTGTCAATATTGTAGTTAGGTCATTCATCTGTGGAGCAGTGATATTCACCTACTTTCTCCTTTGTTACAGAGACGTAGAATTAATACTTTGCCGTTTATTTTAGACACTCTTTCAAGCATTATTTTAAACAGGCAAACAGGGACCACTTCCAAGATAAAGAAAGTCACTGTGTTTTGATGATGAATTCATAATGAAGGGAATCCTCATTCCAAATGGTCTTCTGAAAGGTACCATTCCCCTAAAATTAATGGTCCTAAGTATGTGGGGACAACCAGTTAATGAATCTTAAATTAAGTTGTAACATACTTGGAGACATGGGTGATGTTTATGTGTTAACTAGTTTACTTTAAAACACTCCCTATTGACCTTTACAAAAATAATACGATAGTAATTGGAGATGAATATTTACAGTAGGTGGAAATAGTTCTGAAGTGCTAATTCCCAAACCACTGTCTGTAAAACTACCTACTTCTTTAATCTACAATTTCTAGGCTTTTCAGGCAAAGATGATTGTGACTGTAACTTCAACAATACAATTTCTGAGTTGAGAACAATAGTACCTGCAGCCTTTAAGTGGCAGGAGTCAAGTAAACCAGTTTAACAGGAAAAAAAATCTCTCATTTTTTCACATGATAACACATACATCTAAGCTACTGGTTACATATTCAGCAAACCTGAACATTTATAAGCCCCCCCCATCCCAAAGATATATCATTTTAAGTGAGAAATATGTAAATAATACTAGTTGGTACTTTTACATTAAAAATGTTTTTTTCAAAATTAATTCTATTTGTTGAAGAATATTGTCTCTGCAGCTAATCTCTTTTGATTTGGGCCTCTTTCTGAGTTGGGGGAAATATTTTAAATCAAAGCTGTAAAATAAGCATAGTTAGAGAGCTAACATGAGATTTTTACTTCATTTACATTCATTACATATTATGAGTTTAATTACCTTCCTCAAATAATACCGGTCTGAAGGAAAGACGCTGAAGAAGGCGTCCTTCTGTGATGATTTTATTGATTGTGACTGATGGATGGCATCAGCATTTCATAGTGAAGAATCATGGTTTTGTTACATCAGGAAAATTAAATTGGGAGAGTTATTTTCTTTCCCAGTGATAGTGGCAGTTAGAATATTTCACCTGTAATGAGATGTGTGCGTTATGTGCCATCGTGAACCACGGCTCAGCCATTAAATATATGTAAATGAAGAGAAACACAAGAGAGCCCGAGCATAATAACGTGCAGAACAGAGAAATGGATCCTGGAAAGTGATTAATTTATTTGATGATGCCTCAAGTGAGGAATTTTAGGTCACAAATGAAGTGACAGAATGACAAATTACCATTTTAAAGAATTTACTGGGCATCATTACTGAACAATTGTCAGGTAGTTTATGGTGGCTGAGGAGATGGTATAAATATAGATCTTTTCCTTATCTGAGATGAATTATTAATCACCTTTTTAAAAATCTTTGTGAGTGATGGTTGGCTGTCTGATTGGAAATAATGTGTTCTACAATTTTAACTAAATTCTAATATGATATGTAACAGGAATCTTTACAATTAAAGTCTCAGTGGAGAGTGGTGGGAGGTTTACAGTCAATTGCAGTTTTAATGTGATAGAAGAGCATGAATCCACTAGCATATTTCAATAGATTTCCTTAGGTATATTATCCCTGCTGTGATGTTATTCAAATGTTTACAGTTTATTTTCATTTGAAAAATGACATTCAGATACTTAAATTGTTTTCCTTGGTTTATTAGTTAATGAAAATGAAATTCTAGTAATTACTATAGTTTTGCAGCCTGCCACATTATTTAAAGTGAAGTGACTGGCTTTGTCAGCTGTATTGTAAATGTCGTCTTCCTGTGTTTTGTTCAATTTTCGTTTGCTTTATCCATGTCTTGCCTCTTCTCTGTCTGTATGTCACCCTGTATAATACCGTTAACAAACAACTAGAGTGTGGAGGAAAGAGTCAGAATTTGAAAAAAGACATTTGCTCATTTCTTTCTGTATTTTGATAATTAAAGTGTACACTACCCTATTTCATAAATAGGATGAACAACACCAAAAATAAAAACAAAATTTCCAATACAAAATGTAGTAAAAATTCTGAATACATTTTAAAATATTTTCAAATGTTATACTACTTAAGCCAGAGTTTGTACATCTACTCATGATCAGATTAAGTGTACTTGCTATTACAAAATTTTTTATTTTTGTTAAGGATTTGAGAAAAAATGGTTTTTTAAATAGTGTGTGTTAGATATCTAAAAGAGTAGAAAAGTCTAGAGAACTATTTTTGATAAGCATGTTGCTAAAGCAAGCAAATACCAGCTGCTGTTTTGCTTTTTTAGATTTGAAGGCCCTAAGTGACTAATCTTTCACCTAGAAGAAAGTTTGAAATTTTGCTCCATTTTTTGCAATTATTTGTGTCTTATTTAAATCTTGATTCATCCTAAGAGTATATGAAAAATTTAATTAAGTATTCCCTGTATTACCCAGGATATCTTACATTGCTGAATTGGCAAGAAATTTAAATTTTGAATGTACATAATACTTTTCAACTCATTTTGTTTTACTTCACTACCCCTCAACCTGGGTGGGAGAACTTTACCAAACTTTTCATCATTTAAAATAGAAAACAAAAAATTTTGTTGTGCTTTGTCTTTCTAGGTCCAGTCTCTAAATGTCACAGTGAGTTTAGGGAGCATTCTAGGGACTGATGGTGCTTCTCTTCTGTGTGCGGATTTCCTTCCATGCAAAGGATGCTTACGTTTCCCCTGATGCCCTCAACGACACATTTCAGGTTAGTCTACACCAGCATTTCTCCATTAGAGATGACCCTCACCTTTCACTTGTTTTTATTCTTGCTTGCCACAGAAAATGCAAACATGTGAACAAATAAATGAGGGCATAATTCCTCTAAGGAATATTCAATCCTCTATGAGGTCCTACAGAGAGATGGGACTTGTTTAAGTCAGCACAGTTCAGAATGTTGAAAGTATATGCAAAGAGCAGATTTCTGCTGTTTGTGAACTGAGTCCCGCTGCCACTCTTTAAATACCTCTCATCTTCTGCCAGCTTACATCAGCTGTTAAAGGGGGAAGCAAAAAGAAAATGAAGATGCATTTAACTCCAAAGCATAGAGAGAGAGAAAGGACAGATTCTAAAGTAGAATAGTAAATAATAGATTTTAAATTAACTTACAGTGGCATCAAAACCCAATACCAAGAGCTCCAGATATCACCTTCCTATTGCCTATTTTCCCAACATTTTATTATAAAAAAATTTCAAACACATAGAAGGTGAACATCCATGTAGTCACTATTTAAATTTTATCATTGATATTTTACTGTAAACATTTTTTATCACCCATCCAATCATCCACCCATGACCCAATTTATAATGTTTAATATAGTTCCAAGTAAATTACAAACAACATCATACTTCTCCTAAATAGCTCAGCATGCCTATCATTAACTAGATATTAATATTTACTTACCATTTTTTCCTCCGAAAGTAAATTTTAAATACAGAGAAAAATATACTTACTGAATTTTGATAAATACATTTGGATAACCCAAACTTCTATGAAGATATGGGTCACTATCTGAAAATCCCTCATTACTTTTCTAACCAGTTCTACTTTCACCCTAACAGAGAAAACTGCTGTTTTTTTTTTCAAAATAGATTAGTTTTTTCTGTTTTAGAACTTCATATAAAATGGAATAATATAGTATGAACTGCTTTGTATAAGGATTCCTTGAGATTCATCCATGTTGCTAAATGTATCAGTAGTTTGTTTCTTTTTATGGATGAGAGGTATTACATTTTCTGAATACACAGAGGCTTGTTTATCTATTCTCCTATTAATGGAAAGTTGGGCTTTTTCTCTAGCTCTTAAGTATTATGAATAAAGTTGCTATGGCAATTATTTTTATGGACATATAATTTTATTTCTTTAGATAACTGTCTATGGGTAATATGGATGATACCAGAAGATGTATGATTGTTTTATTAAAAACCGATCTTTTTACAAAATCATCATCCCACCAAAAATAAATAAATAAAAATTCTGGTTATTTCACCTCATTGACAATATCTGGTATTTTCAGGCTTTTTATTTTAGTCTTACTGGCAGTTCCACTTCTGTAGATTTTTCCTCATCTCTTTCATGTTCTCATTTGCTCTCTTCCTCTAGGATTCCTTTTGGTCAGTCTTCAAACATGCTCTTGAATTTAACTAGTATATAAAAAAACGCTGAAAAAAACAGTCAAGAAGAATAAACTGTCTCTTCAAGAAATATGGGACCATGTAAAGCAAATGAATATAAGAGTCATAGCTATCCTAGAGTAAAATTTCTCACATAATGCTAGATATTTAGACATCTGGATACAAGAAGAGCATTGAAAACATGGAAAATTTATGTCAAGTGGAATATCACTAAGTCACATAATATTGGTCTGACCAAAGGCAAAGTGAAGGAGAAAATCCTACAAGTCTAGAGATCAAAGAATCAAATTAGTTACAAAGAAAGCCCATCAGTCTAATGGTGGACTTCTCAGAAGAAGCCTTCCAAGTCAGGATGGATTGGGTCCCATTTTTAGTCTTCTTAAACAGACTAGCTGTCAGCCAAGAATGTTGTATCCTGCAAAACGGTTTCACAATGAACATGAAATAAAATCTTTCCCAGACCAACAAACACTAAGGTAGTTTGTCACTGCTATACCTTCCCCACAACATATAATTAAAAGTGCTGTACATTACAACCCAACTGGATCTCATGCCTACCACCCAATAAAGGCCAACATACTGAGACAGCAGTAGTTGCAGGGGAGAGTTTAAGTTTTCACAGAACTAAGTAAGGAGAGGGAATAATTTCTCAAATTAATCTCTCTCTGAATTTTTGGGCTAAAGTTCTTAAAGGTAGTTTGGAAAAAAAAGAGGGGCAAAGGAAGGGTCTGTTAATCGGCTTGGAATAAGCTTTTATGTATGGAATTAGAAATTATCTTCTCAGCTTGGATATTTTCTTGGTAGGGGTTCATAAGGCAAGTTGACTTGCTTCCTATTCCTGTCTACAAGTCCAGTTGATGACAGTGCCTCCCCCAAGTACAGGCTCTAGAAAATATCTCAAAGACTAGTCTTAGGATTTGCAAAAACAATGCAATCTATATAAGAGTGGTTGGGTAATTTGGAAATCTTGCTCCTATCAAGGAGGATATGTGCCATGTAAGCAATAAGCAGTTACAGCAGCAAGGAAGTTAGAAACAATGTCTGGTTAACTTTTAGCTGTATTTATACTTTTATAGATATCAAACTTATATCACTGTTTCTGCCTTACAACATTATATCATTTTAACATGGGTAGTTTCATATACATGGAATTAAACAATTGATACCCATTAGTGTAAAAAAAATCTAAAATTTAAAACTTATAGCACTTAAAAAACGGCAAACAAAGCAACAAAGTAATGATCATTGTGATGAACAGAACAGTATTCACATACCAATACTAATATTGAACATATGATCATAATTCTCCATTTATGTTCAGTATGAGGACATTTGACTTCCTCTTTCCCAATTTGGATGTTTTTTATTTCTTTCTATTGCTCAATTGCTCTGGCTAGGACTTTCAGGGCTTTGTTGAATAGAAGTGGTAGCAGCAAGCATTCTTGTTTTAGTCCAGTTAGATAGGCCAATGAACAGATTAGAGAACCCATAGCAACTCTCCTCAATTAGCTCCATTAATGCTCTGGGTTTTTATTATTATTATTATTATTTTTGCAGTGTTTGGCTGGGGCTGGGTTTGAACCCGCCACCTCTGGCATGTGGGGCTGGCGCCCTACTCCTTTGAGCCACAGGTACCACTTCAAAGCTCTGTTTTTATAGGCTGGTTGAATAGATTAAGACACACACTTATACACACACTCACATACATACAGCGGTTGTCTCCAAGAAATCCACTTAACCTGCAAAAATTCTCATAGACTCAAAGTAAACTGGTGGCAAAAAATTATTACATGAAAATGGAAACCAAAAGTGAGCAGGAGTGGCTACTCTCACATCAGGTAAAATAGGTTCTAAATGAACAAAAGCAAAAAGACAAATATGATCATTATATTAAAAGAAGATATAACAATCCTGAATATATATGCACCTAAACACAGGAACTCCCAGATTCTATTAGTTCTAAGCAAAGAAATAAGCAGTAATATTATAACATCCTAGGAATCCAAAACTTCACTGACAAAATTGGACAGATTCTTGAAGCAAAAGATCAACAAAGACACACTAGACTTAAACAAGATTCTAGAACAAATGGAACAACATTTACAGAACATTCTATCCCAAAACTGCAGAATAGATAGTCTTTTCATCAGTGCGCCAGAAATTTTCTGATATGGATCATCTCTGGTTTCTGGTTAGCCACAAAACAAGTCTCAGCAAATTTAGAAAAAAATCAAAATATTATATTGTGTATCTTCTCACACCACCATAGAATAAAACTAAAAATTCCAAGAGGAAATCTAAAACTTATACAAATATATGGAAACTACATAGCCTGCTGCTGAATTAACTTTGGGTCAATGATGAAATCAACATAGAAATGAAAATTTTTTTTCAAGTTGACACGTGAAACTTCCAAAATCCCTAGGATACAGAAAAAGCAATACTAGTAAGAAAGTTTATAGCCTTAAATGCCTGCATAAAAAAAGACAGGAAAATTACAAATAAACAACCTGCTGTCACATCTCAAAGAACTAGTAGAAGAAAAATAAACCAAGGACAAAGATAGCAGAAGAAAAGAGAACACAATGATCAGAACAAAACAAAATAAAATTTAAAAAAATGATCAAGGAAACAAAAGTTTGCTTCTTTGAAAATATAAACAAAATCTATAGAACACTGTTAGGTTAACCCAGAAATAGAATAAAAAAGACTCAAATATACTCAATCAGAAATGAAAAACACAGTACAACTGATACCACAGAAATACAAAATATCCTCCATGATCACCATGAAAAATTCTACACACAAACTAGTAAAAACTAGAGAAAATGGATACATTTTTGGAAATACACAACCTCACAAATTTAAATCAGGAGGAAATGGATACCCTGCATAGACAAAGAATGAGTATGGAGTTGAAAACCTAATAAAAAAATCTCTCTAAAACAAGAGCAAAAAGCCTTGTGCCAGACATATTCACAGGTGAATACTACCACACCTACAAAGAAAACCTGGAATCTGTTGTATTTAACTTGGTCCATAACATCGAGAAGGAGAGAAGCCCCTTGCATTTTTTGAAGTCATTGTTACCTAATCCCAAACACCCAAAAGGACACAGAAAAGAAAAGAAAGAAAACTATAGTTCAACATCCCTCATGAACATAGATGTAAAATTTCTCAAGAAAATACTAGTAAAATGAATTGAACAACAAATTATAAAGATAATTCACCATGTACAATCAGTATATGTGAGTGACAACATAAGAAGAATTAAAAACAAAACCACATAATCTCTCAATAGATGAATACAGAGCATTTCATAAAATCAACCCTGCTTCATAGTAAAAACCTCCAATAAACTAGGCAGAGAAGGAATATTTCTCAAAATAATAACATATTGACATATATGACAAATCCATAGCCAACATCATGATGAATGAGGAAAGGTTGAAAGCATTCCCCTTAAGAACTGGAATAAAACAAGGATGCTCACTGCTACCACTTCTATTCAACAAAACACTAAACGTCCTAGCCAGAGCAATTGAGCAATAGAAAGAAATAAAAGGCATCCAAATCGGAGAAAAGAAAGTCAAATGTCCTCGTTTGCCAACAATATAATCTTCTATCTAGAAAACACTAAAGACTGCTCCAAGGCTCCCAGAGTTGGTAAATATAGTATCATTTCCCATTAACAAGTTAATATAAACAAATCAGTACCAAAAATATACACTGGAGAAAGGATGCTCTGATCAATGAATGGTGCTGGGAAAACTGGATAGCCAGGAGGAAGAATGAAACTGGATTCCTATCTCTCACCATATTAAGAAATTAACTGAGAATGAACAGAAGAGTTAAAAGTAAGACCTGAAACCATAAAAATTCTAGAAGAAAATATAGGAAAAATGCTTGTAGACATTGGCTTAGGCAAAGAATTTATGACTAAAACCCCCAAACCAGCTATAGGACAAACAACAATAAATAAATGGGACTTAATTAAACTAAAAAATTTCTCCACAGCAAAGAAAATAATGAATAAAACAAATAGAAAAGATACAGAATGGGAGAAAATATTTGTAAACTATATATCTGACAAAGGACTAAGGTCCAGAATCTACAAAGAGTTCAAAGAAATCATCAAGAAAAAAACAACCCTATCAAAAAGTGGGCAAAAGACATGAACATATTTTTCTCAAAGGAATTTAGACAAATGGCCTACAAACATAAGAAAAAATGCTCCACATCACTAATCATCAGGAAAATGTAAATTAAAGTCACAATGACTCATATCCAAATATCTTTTTTTTTTTTTGAAACAGAGCCTCAAGCTGTCACCTTGGATAGAGTGCTGTGACATCACAGCTCACAGCAACCTGCAATTCCTGGGCATCACAGCTCACAGCAACCTGCAATTCCTGGGCTCAAGCGAGTCTCCTGCCTCTTCCTCCCAAGTAGCTGGGACTACAGGTGCCCACCACAACGCCCGGCCATTTTTTTTTTTGGTTGCAGTCGTCATTGTTGTTTGGCGGCCCCAGGCTGGATTCAAACCCGCCAGCTTAGGTGTACGTGGCTGGCACCTAAGCCTGTTGAGCCACAGGTGCTGAGCCCAAATATCCATTTTAATATGTAAAAAAACATACAGATGTTTGTATGAATGCACTGAAAGCGAATATTTATACACCATTGGTGGGGATGTAAACTAGTGCAACCACTATGGACAACAGTATGAAGAGTCCTCAAACAACTTAAAGTAGAACTATTAGGCAGCACCGGTGGCTCAGTGGGCAGGGCGCCAGCCCCATATAACGAGGGTGGTGGGTTCACCCGGCCCTGGACAAACTGCAACAACAAAAAAATAGCTGGACATTGTGGCCGGAGCCTGTAGTCCCAGCTACTTGCTCTGGGAGGTTGAACAAGAGACTCGCCTAAGCCCGGGAGTTGGAGGTTGCTGTGAGCTGTGATGCCACAGCACTCTACCGAGGGCAAGAAAGTGAAACTCTGTCTCTACCAAAAAAATGAATAAAAGTAGACTATCGTTTTGATCCCATAATCTCAGTACTGGTTATCCACCCAAGGGAAAAGAAGACATTTTATAAAAATAACACCTTTATATGAGGGGTTTTTTTCACATCACAATTCATGTTTGCAAAGATAATTGACTCAATCTAAGTACCCATCAACTGATGAGAGCATAAAAAAATGGGATATACTAGGTCTGAGAGGTAAGTTCACGAACTCATCCGAGAAAAACTGCTACATACCTCACTGCTGAATGTCTGTACAGTCATTTTTTCAAAGTACTCCTCTTGGCCATCTGACGACTATAGTAATATTCAGCAATGAGGTATGTAGCAGTTTTTCTAGAATGAGTTCATTAACTTGTCAGACCTCGTATGATGACAGTTTTGCTGGTTACTCCAGAACTGCTTTGAAGGGTGGACGAGGCAGACTGTAGCTTTGCTATTTACATTATTCATTTTCAGTTCATCAGTGTGCAGCCTCCCAAGGGGAGCGCTTAAAAGGTGAGCATAGCGATGAGATATGTAGAAGGTTTCCTAGGGTGGGTTTGCAAATCTCATTGTCCAACCTTACATATGATCGTATAGTGGTGTAACAGACATTGAAAGCTAAGAAGAGAGGACAGTAAAGGGAGAAAGTCTACCTATCATATACAGTGTTCACTATTCTGGTGGTGAGTACAGCACAAACCCTGGCTTCATCATTATAAAATTCATTCAGGTTACAAAAACATTTGTATCCCCTGAATTTATTGAAAAATCAATTAGATTGATCAATCTTTTACAAAAGAAAAGACATTATAAACTAGGTAAAGTCTTAGAAGCTATGGTCTTTATATTTTGGGGTCAGATACTCCTTAAATTACTATTCTATAGTAGGCAATTTAAATGTGAAATATTGGCCTGATAATTGATGCTAGACTAATAACCTGAATTATGTTTTGAATTTCATGCACAATTAAAAATTTCCATAAGGAATTTTCTTTGGTTAGGTTTTGGTTTTTCTTAAAACACGCTCTGTGCTTTCAAATTCACAGTGTTTTCTTATTATGTGCAGGTTAACTGTGGTTTGCAATGTGGAAAGCAAAATTGTGGAATAGAGTTTCATTAATCAACAGAAAAAGTTATGACCTTATCATCTAAAAAGAGAACACAGCCTTACCTACGACCAATATTAAAACAAAATGAAATGATGCCAGAGAAAACATCAGCATTCATTAAATGAAACAAGTACTTGGAATGTCTGGGGTTTAAAAATTAATTTGCCACTAGAATAGTACAGTTATCAATCTAAGTGACTTTAGGAGATTTTAAATGAACTAGATATTGTAATCCAGTTTGAACTCTAAAAACACTGGAAAACAACGAAGAAACAAAGAAACATACTTAAAACATACTAAAACATCATGGAGGTTAGAGAAGATAACCTCTTATGCTGTAAAAAAAAATCAATGTACAAATTTTTTTATGTACAACTATTGACTTCCGTAAAACTTAACTACTAATAGCCTACTCCTGAGCAGAAGCCTTACTGATAACATAGTCAATCAACACATATTTTGTATTTGACAGGTACAAAGTACTGTATTCATATGATAAAGTAAGCTAGAGAAATAAAACATTATTAAGAAAATCATAAGGAAGAGAAATATATGCTATTTAGTAGTGGAATATCATAAAGATCTTCATCCTCATCATCTTCACAATGAGTAGGGTAAGGAAGAAAAGTAAGATGAGGTGTTGATCTTCACATCTTTGCAGTGAACAAAGAAATCTCCATATATAGAGAGCCATGCAGTTCAAATCCATGTTGCTCAGGGTACAACTACGCTTTTTGAATCTGAGTATTCAAGTCTTTTGATATTTTGGAAGTATTGTCCTACACCATTCTCTGTATTTTCCCTTTTCATAAAATTAAACACGTACTGTTGGACCTATGTCAGATTTTTTTATTCTGTCATCCATAACTCTTAACTGGTCCTTTGTAATTTAAAATTTTATTTTTCCTTTATAATTTATTTAAATATATAGTCCAGTTACTCAGTTCTCTCTTCATCTGTGTCTAATCTTATTTCTCAACATGCAATGCCCTTTTAATTTCTACTATCATATTTTTTATTTCTAGAAATTATATATGATTCTTTTTAAAAGCACTTCCTATTCTTATTTTAATGGTGGATTGTTATGTCCCCATGCATTTTATACCTTTGTTTATCTCTTTAATCATTTTAATCAGGCTTTCTTTGATGGAGGGTACAGATTATAAGAATACAAAAGAGTCTTGTTCTACTTTAAATCGCATAATTGTTGTGAGGATAAAAGTTGTTATTCCTTTGAAATAGGTAGTTTTATGATTATCCCTTTTTCACACACACAAACTATGTCAAAAAGAGGTTAAGTAGATTTTATAAGGTTACACAACTGACAAGTGGGATTTAAATCTATGTATTTTAACTCTAGAGAAACTGATCCCAAAAGGTCTCTGAGAGAAGATGAAACATAAATAGAGTCTAATGTAGTTCAAGAATTTTAAATATCCTTGAGAAAATATAGGTAAAGTAATTCAGCCTTTATTCAATAAAAACATCCCATGCAGTCTTGTATTATTAATTCATCTGTAAATATTTAAGTACTCAAAGATATGTTAATAATAAAGTAATAGAGGTATTCCTATTAAAATCACAAACAAAATAAGAACTATCCTCATTAATTAACCATTTTATGGACTATTTTATTATTGCTCTAAGGCATAGAGACTTAAAAAAGATGGAATTATCATTATCTATGTACAATAATTTTAGATGTCTAAGGAAAATTTATGATAAATAAAATGTTTATTATGAGGTGATTTTTCGTCTTCAGGATATATACCCAATAAAGGAATTATAGGATCCAATGGCAGATCTATTTTTAGATCTCTAAGTATTCTCCAAGTATCTTTCCAAAAGGAATGTACTAGTTTGCATTCCCACCAACAGTGTAGAAGTGTTCCTCTTTCTCCACATCCACGCCAACATCTCTGGTTTTGGGATTTTGTTATGTGGGCTAATCTTACTGGGGTTAGA
>CAUYON010140036.1:0-27606 GCA_963573935.1 Arctocebus calabarensis | reverse complement strand
TGTCCATCTTTATCCTTCTTTACTTTGGTTGGTTTAAAGCCTATTGTATCTGCAAATAAGATTGCAATACCTGCTTTTTTCTGTTTTCCATTTGCCTGGAATATAGATGACCATCCCTTCACCTTGAGTCTAAGGTTATCTTTTAAGCTAAGGTGAGATTCTTGTATGCAGCAGAATTCTGGACTTAGTTTTTGTATCCAGTCAGCCAACCTATGCCTCTTTAGAGGACAATTTAAACCATTCACATTAATTTAAAGTAATGATAAATCTTTAGAAAGTACAGTGGACATTTTTAGTGCTTTGATCATGGTGGAAGATGAAATTTGATAAATAGTTTCTGGGTGAGTTTACTTTTGTGGTGGAGGTTTGCGCTGGTCTGTGGGGAGGATAGGCAGAGAATATCCTGGAGAGCTGGCTTAGTTATAACAAATTTCTTCAGCATGTGGATGTTGTTGAAGTATTTAATTTCTCTATCATAAATGAAACTCAGTTTAGCTGGATGCAGGGTCCTGGGTTGAAAGTTCTTTTGTTTTAGGAAGTTAAAAATTGCTGACCATTCTCTTCTAGCTTGAAAGGTTTGATCTGAGAGATCTGCAGTTATTCTAATATTCTTCCCATTGTAAGTGATGGATTTCTTGCATCTGGTTGCTTTCAGAATTACCTCTTTCATATTAACTTTCATGAACTTAATTATGATGTGCCTAGAAGTTGTCTTATTTGGGTTGGGTCATGCTGAGGCCCTGAAACTATCTACTTTCTGAATTTCAGAATCTCTTGGGATATCTGGAAAGTTCTCTTCAATAATTTAAAAAAGAAGAGACTCTGAGCCTCGTGACGTCACTTCATCATTTTCAGGTATCCCTATAAGGCGAATATTGGTTTTCTTCGAGTTATCCCAGAGCTGTCTGAGAGAATGAGCCATTTTTGCCTTCCATTTCTCTATCTCTTTGAGCAGTTCGGAGTGTTTGAAGTCTCTGTCTTCAGTTTCAGAAATCCTTTCTTCTGCTTGCTCCATTCTTTTACTGAGGAATTCTACTGTATTTCTCAGATCTTTGAGGGCTACAACTTCTTGTCTCAATGTGTCAATATCTCTGGTCATTTTGTCTTTGAACTCGTTTAGTTCTTGAGACATCTTTTGGGTCATCTTTTGGATTACTGCTTGAAATTCTAATTCCATCATTTCCTCCATTGCGCTGATCTTAGTTGTTATCCAGACTCTGAACTCAACTTCTGACATCTCAGCCATTTGCTTATGCAAAGGATCTTGTGCTTTATCTAACTTGTCTTTCCTTGGGGGTGTTGATCTACTCTGGTTATTCATATTGCCAGAGTTTTTCTGTTGACTCCACCTCATGATTATTTTTCACTGTTGTCTATTACCATCCTCAGAGTTGGGGAGGTGTCTCTCCCAGATCAGACCCTGGTAGAATCACTCTGTTGTTAGTGGGTCTTTGTAGGGAGTGACCCTGTGTCTCTAATGATTTCTCAAACCCCACAGGTTGGAGAGCTTAAATCCACCTCAGCCTGCTTACAAGACACTTTAAATTGCTAACCTGGGCTAAGCAAAAGCTTTCCCAGGAAAGTGCTGTGGCTAGGATAACTCTTTAATTGGCTCTCCACTTACCCAATGTGCCAAAACTGGTCTCACCCTATGCCCCTGAGGGCTAAGGCTGCAAGGCATCTCAGTCCCCGCCTTTAGGCTGCTCAGTCACTGGATTACTCGCTCCTGCCTGATGCTTGTTCTGTGACTCTGAGGGTGGAGCTTGTCAGGGCAGTTCTCCCACAATGGCTCCACACAGCCCTCCTACAAACACTGGGAGCTCCATCTGGCTCAGTGGCCCAGTCTGGGGCCTCAGACAACACTTAAAACCCCCGCACTCCTGCCCAAGTTCTCCCAAGGCAGTTCAACTGAGTGCCAAGTCCAAAGGAAACCCCAACAGCTCACAGGCAAGGCCTTTCCAACCTGCAGTCCCACTGCTGCCCCACCCACAGCCGCGGACAGGATCAGACTGAACGAACAGATGCAACCTCTTGCCCAATCTCCGCTGCTTTTACCTTCCTCAGGGTGTCTAGAAGCCTCACGGTATCTCCCCAAAGGGAAGTTTCTGGGCAGATCCCGCCTGCCAGAGATGCCTGAAGAATTTTCTCCCCATTCTCACCGTCCCCAGCCCAGTCACCTTCCACTTTAGCTATAATTGTTATGCATAATTTTATAGCATGGTCTCATCTTTAAAACTTAAAGACCAAGGCTTCAGACACCATCCTCACTAATGTCTTTGGCATTTAACTTTGCAGCTGCCCTAATAGGATTCCCCAAATATAAGTAACAAACAGCATATTCTTTCCAACTTAAGGAAATGTTATTATTTAACATATTTCCATGTGATGTGTGTTTAGACTTTCATAAAAGGTCTTAAAGAATCTTTTGAAACTATCTGTTGAAATCATACAGGGCTAAAAATGTGCACTTAGTAACTAGGAATGTCATACACATCCTCAGCAAAATAATGCATTTTTTGTTTCCCTCTGCATTTAGTTCTTTTGCAGCTAGCAAGTGATGCTTTGCCAAATGACATGACATTGGCTCTGGCTTATCTCCTTGCCTTACCACAGGTATGTTTACCTTTACCAATGAAGAAGAACTTAAAAAATAATAAACTAAACATCTATACCAGGGATTTTCACTGGTAACATTGTTTATCATATGTCATTTTCTTCTGATGGTCCTTGAAAGGAAAGGCTATGGTCAGTGTTCTGTAATGTTCGCTTAAGTTACAATCATCTTTTACATGTATAGGATCTGTCTTTGTAGTGCCTTCTGAATTTTAATATAGACAGTATTAAATTGAGCTTGAGCTTGAGTTGATATGATAGAAACTTTAGACCAAAATTCTTTGGAAATGCCTAGAAATGAAATAGTATATAGTGGTCTTGCTAATTTCCTTTCAGCTGAGTTAATTCTATTGTGTTCCCGTCTAGGTGTTAGATGCTAACAAATGCTTTGAAAAGCAGGCGCACTCTGCGTTGTGTCTGCAGCTGGCAGCTTATTATTACAGCCTACAGATCTATGCTCGCTTGGCTCCATGTTTCAGTGACAAGTGCCATCCTCTTTACAGGGTAAGTACTCATGGTTTCCATGATAATGAGCAGAGTTAAAGCTTTTCTAAAATAGCCATAACATATGTTTATTTTTGTGTCGGGACTGATCTCCTTTGTATCCAGAATGCACTCCAAGTGGCAGACAGTGCTCAGCTTTTCTGTGTTAGAGGAAGTTGCTTTTCCAGGTATCAAGAAGAAGACTACCCAGGTGTGGTGGCTCATGCCTGTAATGCTGGCACTCTGGGAGGCTGAGGCAGGTGGATTGCTTGAGCTCAGAAATTCTAGACCAGCCTGAGCAAGAGCAAGACCTCATCATCTCTACTAAAAATAGAAAAACTAGCCAGGAATTGTGGCAGATGCCTATAGTTCCAGGTACTTGGGAGGCTAAGACAAGAGGATCACATGAACCCAAGAGTTTGAGGTTGCTGTGAGCAATGATGCCATGGTACTATACCCAGTGAGACAGAGTCTCACTAAATGAATAAAATAAAATAAAGTACAGTAAAATAAAATAAAGAAAAAAATATGAAGAAGTAGACTTTCTAATATTTATTATGAATGCTGATTCTTTCCCCTAACTTCTCTTTTGTTTATTTTACTCAGTTCTTAGTAAGAAAGGCTAAAATAGAAGGAGAGGCTAAATGGAGAACTTGCTTTTTAATTCACTTCTCAACAGGAAGATGGTTCTGTCTAGTTTAGGGAACTGGGCAAAGTAATTCTTTGATCAATACTTCATTTTTATTTTTTTAAGACAGAGATAGGAGAGGAATAATTGTACAGATGGAAGGTTGAAAGTTAGTATTCTGGCTTGACCCAGCTTCAGACAACTTTTACGGAATTTTATTGTTAATTTCTGAGTGAAAATCCTGAAGTGTGTCCTAAAGGTACACAAAGTGCCTTCTTTTTTGTGGATGGGCAAATACTACAGATGTCACTGGAAAATCTCTCCAGGCTTACTTGTATAGACCTGTCTTATTTATCGGCATTGGCAAATGATCTACTTTTGAATTGGATTGCTTTAACAAAATTCCATTTTTAGAGTAGATAAATATAGAATTTTCAAATCCACTCTGTGCATAAATCCAAGATCCAAATCTTAAAAAGACAAGATTTTTCCTTCACTGACCCAAAGGAGAATGTAAAGAAGTAATTTCAAATGTGTATCAAAGTTCTAGCTGCTTCAACTATCTATAACATATCTAAACACCTAGAAGCATGAAAACATTCCATTTGTGGTGATAACTATGGCTTTCATTCCATGATTTTTATTTTAAAAAAGAGGAGAACCACCCACAGCACAAGTGAATGTCCCAAGGCACCATCATTATCAGGCATGCATTGTTCTTAGGCCCAGTTTTATTACTGTGATGACATTTGGCAAGAAACAGGAACACTTTCCTTTTTTTAACCAGTTGATACAGGTATTGCTTTATTTTGGAAATTTTCTTTTTGTAGCTACTGCTGCTTTGTACAGTTGCTTATCTCATGTGAAATGACTATGCTGTAGTAGTTTTATTTTTATATCTCAGGTATCCTTTTATGTGAAATAAGAAATGTGTGTTGATATATGTTGTAATTTGAAGGAATGAAGTATTAGGTAGAAAAGCAGTGAGTTTATTTCACCCTCATCTTTTCAATTAGTGCTATATGTACACATGAGTAGCAAATAATTTGCTCTCAAACTTTGTGTTGAAAAAGTGAAGCTTTACATTGAACAAATGCATTGTTCCTTATTGTAAAGTTGATTTTTGTTCCCCCGAAAGTCAGTTGAGTTTTCAAAGTGTATTTGGCTGATAACTCTAAGTGGATATCCTTGAAATGGGTTGTCTATGCTGAAGTAGGATCTCAGCTATCAGTTCAGTTTATATCACCTGTATTAAGGTTGTGCTGTGTGCCTCGTGTGGTGCTCTTCCTTTCCTAGGTTCAGAGACTTGAAGGCTTCTGTCAACCAGCATCCCTGTCACTCATATTCCTTGTGTGTGCCACACTCTTCTGCAGAGCCCTGGGGTGGGAAGGTGAATGTGTCCGGTGCCTAGCCTCAGGACCCCATTGCTTGCCTAAATTCGCGTGAGTCAGTGGTATAAAGTGGTTTAGAGTGGCTGCCAGCCAGAGAACGGAAGACTGATGCAAATTAGATCACAAGTTGCTACTTTTAAGAAAGTCAGAAAGCTGGCTGCATTTTGGCCTGTGAACTTCAGTTTCATTTTCTAAAGACCTTAATTGAAACAGTCTTCTTGGAGTATAGTTCTAGTACAACTTATATTTTTCTCCTTTTCCCTGACAATAAATTAATTTGTACCAAAAGTAAAATAAAGTTCCCAAAGCATGTACTGTTTGTGACAGTAGAAGAAAACTATTGAATTCCACCTCCACCAGTCATCACTATTTCCTTCTGCAGTTACTGCAGTCAAACTCCGTAACAAACTCCATCTAGGATCTTAACAGCTGGAGCCTGCAAAGAAATGAAACATAACACTGAAGGATTAAGGGCAAGAAGTGAAGGTGTGTCCGTTTTGGTTTCTCCTATGTTCCTGACAATTCTTTCCACTTGGTAGAAAGTGTGAGCATTTTATTTACTGGTCTTATAGTTTGTATACTCCTTCATCCATTCAGCATTTGAATGCCTACTCTGAAGGACATAGGGCTTGGTGTTGTAGTTTAGAAAACAGTGCGTCTGGATTCCTGCCCCTTTTAAAATTTTACCCTGATTCCTGTTTCTTTTTTTTCTAGGTGAATGTAAGAGTACAAACAATCAGGTCAAAATATTTGAATGTGTTAGGTAGAGTCCCTCTTTTAGTTGTGTCCCACACTCAAAAGGTGTGCCAAACACCCCACACCATGCCCATTCCATGGGAGCCCCTGTCCTCCCTCATTCCCTCTCCCCCAACTTGAATTGAAATGAGCCCTATGTGGGTATGTAGTAGATCTTCTCCTGGCTTCATATTAATGTTGAGTACATTGGATACTTGCTTTTCCATTCTTGTGATACTTTACTAAGAAGAATGTGTTTCAACTCCATCCAGGTTAACACAAAAGATGTGAAGTCACTTTTTTGTGGCTGCATAGTATTCCATAATATGCATATACCACAATTAGTTACTCTATTCCTGAGTTGATTGCACTTGTTTCCACATCTTGATGATTATAAATTGAGCTGCAATAAACAGTCTAGTGCAAATATCCTTATGATAAAATGATTTTTATTCTTCTGGGTAGATGCCTAGCAGTGGCATTGTAGGGTCAAATGGGAGATCTAATTGGAGTTCTTTGAGGATTCTCCATACTTTTTTCCAAAAATGCTGTATTAGTTTACAGTCCCACCAGCAGTGTGCCCTTTCTCCATATTTGTGCCAGTATCTGCAACTTTGGGATTTTGCGATGTGGACTAATCTTACTGGGGTTAGGTGATATCTCAGGGTGATTTTGATTTGCATTTCTCTGATGATTAGGGACAATGAACATTTTTTCATATGTTTGTTAGCTATTTGTCTGTCTTTCTTAGAGAAGGTTCTGTTCATGTCCCTTGCTCAGTGATAGATGGGATTGTTAGTCATTTTTTGTTGATTAATTTGAGTTCTTTGTAGATCTTAGTTATCAAGTCTTTATCAGATCCATAATATGCAAATATCTTTTCCCATCTGAAGGTTGTCTATTTGCTTTGGTTATTGTGTCCTTAGCTATGCAGAAGCTTTTCAGTTTAATTAAATGCCATTTGTTAATTTTTTTTGTTGTAATTGTCACAGAAGTCTCCTTCATAAAATCTTTCCCTAGACTGATATCTTCAAGAGTTTTCTCAACACTTTCTTCTAGGATTTTTATTGTTTCATAAGATATAAATCTTTTATCCATCTTGAATCAATTTTTATAAGTGGTGAAAGTTGCAAGTTCAGTTTCTGTCTTTTACATGTGGTTATCCAGTTCTCCCAGCACCATTTATTGAATAGGTATTCTTTTCCCCATTGTATGTTCTTGTTTGGTCTATCAAATATCAGGTGGCTATAAGATGTTACTTTCATCTCATGGTTTTCTGTTTGGTTCCAAATGTCAATGTCTCTATTTTTGTGTCAGTACTAAGCTGTTTGTATCACTATGGACTTGTATTATAGCTGAAAATGTGGTAGGTTGATTCCCTTGGCTTCTTTTTTATTACTAAGAATTGGCTTGGTTATACAGGTTTTTTTCTGGTTCCATACAAAACAAAGAACTATTTTTTTCCAAATCTTCAAAGTATGATGTTGCTATTTTAATGGGATTGAATTGAATCTGTTGATTGCTTTGGAAAGTATAGACATTTTAACAACATTGATTCCCTTCCCAGCCAGGAGCATGGCCTATTCTTCCATTTGTAAATGTCTTCTGCTATTTCTTTTCTGGGCCCAAAAGCTGCCTTATATTTATCATGTGGCTTCTTTCTGCCAGGCAATGTTCTGGAGGAAGCAATAGTAAACATATTAAATGAAGTCCTCACTCTTGTAGAACTAAAATTTTACCAAAGAAAGAGACACTGTATGCAAAACAAGTAGTAAAATATTTAAAAGAAATAAAATACAGTCAAGGCCACTGCTTCGGGAAGCAATATTATAGCCTCATGGGAATAGAAGCTAGTGTTGTCCATGGGCCCCATGGTGATGTTTTAACACATGATTTCTGACTTCTCAGCTGCTCTGGACAGAAGCTGGTGTGCTCTCCAAGAGACAGACATGGACAGGTCACAAGCTAGCCAGTTCTCCAGGGCAATTCTGTGGAAATCAGAGTTTGGGTCTAAAAGAATGATGAGTTAAGAAGAATCCAGGATTTTTTTTTTCTTTTTCTTTTTTTTAAATTTATTTTAAATAAATAAATAAATGTTTTGTTTTTTTTTTGAAACAGAGTCTCACTATGTTGCCCTGGGTTAAGTGCCATGGCATCACAGCTCACAGCAACCTCCAACTCTTGGGCTTAAGTGATTCTCTTACCTCAGCCTCCCAAGTAGCTGGGACGACAGGCGCCCTTCATAATGCCTGGCTGGACTGCAGGTGCATGCCACAATGCCCAGCTATTTTTTGGTTGTAGTTGTCAGTGTTGTTTAGCAGGTCCGGGACTGGATTCGAACCCACCAGCTCTGATGTATGTGGCTAGCTCCCTAGCCACTGAGCTATAGGCACTGAACCCAGAAATTTTTTTTTCATAAGAAGCAGAGATTCTGAAACTCTTCCAAATAGACAGATGGGTTAAGAGGGAGTGTGGGGGGCCAGGCGCGATGGCTCATACCTATAATCCTAGCACTCTGGGAGGTCAAAGCAGGTGGATTGCTTGAGCTCAGGAGTTTGTGACTGGGCTGAGCACGAGCAAGACCTGGTGTCTACTAAAAATAGAAAAACTAGCTGGGCATGGTGGATGGTACATGTGGTCCTATTTCTACTTGGGAGACTGAGGAAGGAGGATCACTTGAGCTCAAGAATTTGAGGTTACTGTGAGATATGATGACGTTATGGCCCTCACCCAGAGAGAGAGTGAGACCGTGTCTCAAAAAAATAAAAAAAGGAAGTGTAAGGAAGTCCCCACCTCTCCTTCTCATCTCCCCACCTCTGTGTCCCTACCTCAGTTCAGTCTTCCATCGTTCCTCATTTGAACTACCATGGCAACCTCTTAAACATCACTTTGTCTTCATTTTTGTTACTTTTGTGTTTGTTTTCTTCAAACATGTGCTAGATAGTCTTTCTAAAGTGGAGGTCTGCTCATCCTCCTGCCACTGCCCCCACAAGGTCCACACATCCCCGTGGCCTCTGTTTCTCCACCTTCATCTTTCCTTGCTCCAGCCTCACCAAACTACTTATAACCCTGCACCTTCTGTTTGCTGGTCTCCAAGCATGTTGCATTCTCTGTCTCTAATCTTGTGCCCAGTTGCTTTGCTTAGGTACTTGGTCCGGTGTGAGCTCTCGAGAAACTTTCTTCCATGCCCCCAGCTGGGCTGGCTACTCCCCCATGTGTTTTTGCCTCGCTGTACTTACGTTTATTGTAGCATGTGCACTCTGTTGTTTGAGGTTACGTACTTTACATCTCACCAGGTGACCTGGAATGTAAAGGGTGGTAGACAAATGTTCACTAGATAGATGACTGAAAATCCATGAATAATTCTCCTGTACATATGAGATTGTTGAATTGTGTATCTGTGTGTGCATTTTCATCATAGTTGTCATGTGAGTTTGTTATGCTAGGCAGTGTTCTGGAGGAAACAACAGTGAACAAGGTACAGTAGAACCTCTGTAAATTGACCACCTGAGGGACTGTACCAAACTGGTCAACCTATTGAGGTGGTCAACATAAGGAACCAGGCCAGCAATTCTCAACCTGTAGGTCACAACCTCTTTGTAACCATGAAAATACATCTCGGCATTAGGAAGGTTGAGAACCACTGAACGAGGCATACTGTACTACTGATATAATTGTGTGGCGCATGTCTGGTCTGTGAAACTAGTCAACTTAAGGAGATGGTCAGTGTAGGGAGGTGGCCAATACGGAGGTTCTCAGCCTTGTAGGACTTACAATGAGGAAAGGGGCACTATTCACAAAACAGGTAAATAAAATACATGTATGCTGTGCTAGATGGTAATAAGAACTATTAAAGAAAAAAAATTAAAGGAATGGGAAGAGAGAGTGAGTTAGTTTATAGTTTATTGATATAGGGTTAGAGAAGGCTTCCCCTGAGAAGATGACATTTGGATAAAGAGGGGAGAGCACAGCAGCCCCTTGCAGATGCCTAGGGAAGGGCGTTTCAGACAGAATGCCAGTGACAAAGGCTTGGAAGTGTCACTGTGCCTGCTGTAAGAACTGTGGTATTTTTTCAAAAAGCATTTGTGATCATATTAAAATTTTGCCATATAAAATTTAAAGCATAGAGGAAGTCTGACTCTAGGAAAGTACAGAAATGCAGCCTATGACCAGGCTTCTTTGTGACCTGCGGGGCTTTTCTCCTATCTGGCTAACATAGTGTCAGGCAGGGGTATGACAGCAGCCATCAGCTTGTTTTTGGGAGTTGTCAAATTAACCTGAAAAGGCACTTGGTTGTCTTAAAGTGCCTTTCACATTTGTTCTGCCATTTGATCCTTTGAGCAACCCCATTTTGCAGAGGAGAAATCTTCTCTGGAGAAGATAAGACTCAGAAATGTGGTTACTTGCTCAAGGTTACTCTGGTAGAAAGTGACATCTTGTCACTTAGAGCCCCTGCTTCCAGGCTTTTCCTGCTTTGTACTTTGTGCAGCTGCTCTAGCTTTTTTACAAAGAAACAGTGTCACTCTTTGGGACCTGAGTGATCTCTGCAGCATGCACAGCTAATGGGTAGTTCTCAGCAGGGTATTTCCAGGTATGCTGTGTTTCTACCAGGTAGAATCTAAAGTCCTGAATACGGCAGGTGAGACCCTCAGTGAACTCGCTGCCCTTTCGTTCCCCTCTAAGTGTGTTTCTTGACACTACCACTTTAGAGTTGATGCTCTGGATGCATAGAATTTTGGTTTCTCTGAATTTCCCGTCCTTTGCTGTGCCTCTGTGTATGTGCAGATGTAATTCCCCCCGCCTGGAATACCTCCTTCTTTGCACCACGACAGACAAGTCTAAGCCCAGAGGCACCTTCTGCAGCCTCCCCTGCCTCCTCCTAGACCTCGGCCCCCTTCCCTTTGTGTGTACACCTGGGGAGCAGTTCTTTTAGGGCTTTATAGTTGATGCACATCTCTCTGCTTTCAACATGGTGACCTTATTTGGGGATAGGTATTCTATTTCTTCTGGCATCCTCACTCCTCACCCACTGCAGTCACTCAATGGCTGTTGATTGGCATGCAAATAAGTTCAAGAATCATGTCAAGTGCTGTGTGTCAGGACCGGCTTGAGACTTCAAGTTTGCTGGTATGAGTCCTGATCCTCCTGGATTTGAGAGAAACACGGGTGGGCACAATAGCTAGATGTTTCAAGTCTGTAAGTGTTTTCCATTTACTGCCTAATGGCTCATTATTTGAGTATTGTCAGCATCTTCCTCTGCATAAAATAGCACTGCTGGGTCAGGAATTAAATATGACAAACTCCTGATGAATCATCTTGGAAACTGAAATCAAAGTGGTTTTGATTTGTTGCCTACACATAATAACACCCAGTGAAGCTCAGCTTTCACTCAGTTACCAGTTCAGCTTATTTCTGATTCCATGGACTTTTCTTATTTTCTCTTTCCACACCCTGGAGTTATATTCTGCAGGAATGTTAGCTTGGGGAGATTACAGCTTTGCATGAGGATATTGTTGTAATTTGTGGGGTTATTTCTGATAAGAGGCCTGGGCATCTTGAAGGGCCACCTTCCAGCAAAGGCTCTTGGAGTTGGACAGCACACAGGTGTCTTTGGAGCTACCTACCCTGATTGCCTACATTTTTTTTTTTTTTTAAGTTTTGTATAGTGATTGACAAATAGAATTTTATCTTCTAGTATTTTTCTAATTAACTCATTTTTTTTATGGTGGAAAATAATGCACACATGACCCAAAAATTCAAGTGCTAAAATGAATATTCTAAAAAAAGTCAGTGTGTCTCTTTCTGACCAGTCCAGAAATAGTTTATGACTCTGCATATTTATATAATTGCATTTTAGACAAGTTTAAGGAAAGTATGTACATTGTTCTGTACCTTGATTTTTTTCATTTATATCTTACCTTCATAATTATCATAAATGTATCTTGAAGCGTGGGTTCCCTGGCATTCTTTTAGAAAAGTTTTCAGAAGAGAAAATCAGTTAAAAATGGAAACATGTCCTCTAGTTTTATAGGCTAGGGAAGCAAACTCAGCAGGGGATGAAATTCAAAACTTTATGGTAGACTATTTCTAAAATGTGTTTTTTTTAAGCTACTAATTGAAAATACTAAGTAGAAAATTATCTCAGGCAAAATAACAACCCTAGAGGGGAAACACACCACCTGTTTAAAACTTTCCAAATAATATTACCAAGAAATGGAGACTATTAAACCAGAACGGATTTATTACCTCTACTAGTAAGCCATAGAGTAAGTCATTGAGCATTCTGTTGTCATGAATATTTATGCATGTTTTGTTTTTACAGGGATTTGTCCATATTCTTTCAAGGAATCATATTTTCTTCACCCACCTTGAAGTTGCCAGGTTTGGGCAGGGGAAAATAGAATAATTTAACTCTTCACAATTTTCATTTTAAATTCTTAATGACTTTTTTTTGCTGTTAGTTTCTGCAGCATATAATGTTTTGCCTAGATTTTGAAGCTACCCATAAAGCTCTTCACAATCTTGTTAGAGGCTGAAAACTTTCATACCCATGGATCATGTCACTGACTGAGATAGGAAATGAGGGAGAGAACTTTGTGTTCTAAACAAATCCTGGGTGTGAAGCTGGATGTAGACCATTCCTGGAGACCTATTTGGCTCAGTGTGGGGAGCCAGGCAGCTTGACCTCCCTTCCCCACTGTAGGACCACAGCTCTAGAAGCTTCAAGCACAGCTTGGGCATCTGCAGAACAGGAACAGTGGCTTGGTGTGAGGGCCAAATACAAATCACATGAAAACACTTTAGAATCTTTCAGTGTTGTGCACTTGGGTGGGTGAACAAATGAATATGTAAAGTAAAGTGTTGGGGTAAATGGGAGATGCTTTGGAATATTTTAAGAAAAGATATGATAAGCTCAGGGGAAGAAGTTTTTACAAAATTTAAATCAAATATTGGAAGTAATCATAACCAGTGAAGTTTCTTGAGGAAGAGATAAAAAGAGGCAGTAACCATGATAATATAATAATTTGCATAGGGAGCTAGAACTTTGTTCAGTCATTCAGTCTCATTTAATCTTTATGAGGACCCAGAAAAAATTGCTTCAATTTCAGAAATGGAAAACTTGAAACTCAGGACAGGAAAAACTAGTGATCCAGCTCTGTCACATCCCACTCCTGACACTACTTGTCAGAGCCCAGGACTGGCCGGGTCTTGGGCCCGGCTTTATTAGGTTCTGAATGTGGACCGCTAAGCTACCTTGCTCGGAAGTTTTTCTTAGGTGCCTGAGGGCTATCTACTTTAGCTTACGGGAGAGAGAGAGAGAGTATCTTAGAGTAAAGCAGTCTTAGAATAGATAGATCTTAGTCTTTAGTAGAGCTTGGTAATCTTCAGCAGAGAGACGCCGTGTTGATGTTCTGCAGGCAGGAGAGGAGACAGAGTCAGAATAAGTGACTGGGTCCATGATGGAATGTGCATGTTCCCGCCTGCCTTCTCCTCTAGCCTCATATAAGGCTGATCTGGTGCCTCTCAACACCACAGGTGTAGAGACTGCCAATTCACTGCTGCTCTTGTCTTGCGAGCTCTTATGCTTGTTAGGAGAGCTAAATCCCTCTCCATGCCCTTTTCACCACGGTGTTCCATTGTTGAGCTATATAGGTGTTTCTTATAACTCTCACTCCTCTTAGCCATAGGCTATATGAGCTGCTACACAGGTCTTTGATGCTAATTTCTATGTTTTCCTTCCGTAACTAATTATATTTTTCATTGAAAGCCTTTGTGAGACATTATCCGCATTCTTTTACACAATAAATTGAAGCACTGAAAATCTTCCTATATACTTAATAAATTTTTTATGATCCATAAACTTGTAGACAGTAACTTGTCACCAAGAAATTAATAGAATGCCCCTATTCACTGCCTTATTAAAGACAGAATTCTAAAAGGAGAAATAATTATATCAGGGACTTGAACAAGAAATGATATTCTTCCTTGTGATTTGGAAACATTGTGATTAGTGATGCCACGGCACTCTATCCAGGGTGACAGCTTGAGGCTCTGTCTCAAAAAAAAAATGCTAATACTGATAGTTTCAGGAAGGGGGCTTGTCACCAAAAAGACAAAGGCATTATTAGAGGGTTGGGACTTTTCGCATCCCCCAACCTCCAGGGAGGGGACAATAACTAAAGGTTAAATTGATCACCAATGGTTAATGGTTTAATCAGTATTGCCTATGTAAAGAAGCCTCATAAAAACTCAAGAGGACAGGGTTTAGAGAGCTTCTGGACAGCTGACAATGTGGATGTTTCTAGAGGATGGTGCTCCTGAGAGAGCGTGGAAGCCCCATACTTCACCCTATTCATCCCTTTATCTTTATCCTGTGTAATATCCTTTGTAATTAAACAGTTAACATAAGTTACGTGTTTCCTTGAGTTCTGTAAACTGATCTGGCAAATTGATCTAACTCAACAAACGGGTCATGGGAACGCCAACTTTTAGCCAATAAAGACGTTCCAGAGGCCCACACTCAGAGCTGATGTCCGAACTGGGATTAATATTGGGGACTGAGCCCTCAACCTGGGGGATCTGACACTACCTCCAGGAGGTGGCGTTGGGATTGTGTTGGAGGAAGCCCAACTGATGTCACTTCAAAATTGATTACTTGCTTTAGTGGGGAGAAATCCCCTATATTTAGTTCAGAAATCTTCTGTCTTGATGATTGTTGCATTAGTATGAACATAGAGGAAAAACAAATGGTTTAAGTTTTTCCTAACAAGTAAATGAATTTTATGTACAAAAAATGTGAAATTAACATTATTTACAGAGGGACTAGAAAATTTCTGCTTAGTAAAGGAGAGGAGATTAAAGTTTTAAAAATGTTTAAGTATCTATTGGCTCTAATTTGTTGGCCTGAAATTATATCTTTTTAGCAAAGAAATCCATTCTGAATTTGGAGTGGAGGCTTAAATGAGAGGATATACTTCTTCATTTCCTCACCAGGAGGGATTTACAAAGATTTATTTTATTTTAATGATTGAATTCTTAGACATTAACAGGATTTTAGCCTTTGAAAGGTGATCATCTCATGGAGCACCTTTGTTTCACATCTGAAGAAATTGAGCCCCAGAAAAATCAAGAGAAGCCATCAATTGCTCCCTCCATGAAATTCCCAGAACCCTTGGCTTGTGATTCTATAAAGGTGCTAATATCCGCATGCTTCTGGTGAATGTTTGTGTCTACATCTTTGTCAGTCACTAACTTTGAGTTCCTTGAGAGTCAGATCTGGGTTCGTTTGCTTTCATATGATAAGAGGGGAAGGAATACTTTAAAATGCCTTATGTATGTTTTGTAACAAACCATAAGGGAGCCATGCTGTTGATACACTCTTTTATAGGTGAAGAAACACAGATAGGGAATAACTTGTTCCAAATTGTATCTCTATTGAATAGGGAGCTGGAGTATATACTAAAGGCAAGTTCATGAAGTACATATGGTTTCTTCCCTCCAGAAGCTGTAATATTAAGGGAAGGCAATGGTGAAGTAAACTATACAACTAAAGTGTGACTTTTGTATGTGCTTTCGCACATTCTATAATTCATTTTTGGAGCACCTGCTTCTTGTCAAGTCTTAGTTTCTCAAAACCGTGAAAGCTAAATATTATTACTTCCATTTTACAGATGAGACAGTGAAGTTCATAGTTGTCAAGTAAGTTGCACAAAAATCATTCAGCTTGTAAGTTCTGTGTTTTTGCTTTATGTCACTAGGCCATGTCATTTTCTTTAAAAAAAAAAAATCAGACTAATCTGGGAGTACATACGGTTAGGTTACATAGTTTGCTTTTATAGGGTTAAGGTCCAGATTGTAGTTTTGCCCTTCATCCAGAAGTGTGCAGTAAACCCATGCAGTGTACTTTCTAGGTGGGACTTCGCCCAGCACTATTCCCCCACTTCCTTACTTGAGTTTAATTTAGTTTTTTTCTCACACTTGTTAATCTACTGGTTCTAATTAAGTACTGAGTACATGTGTTGCTTGTTTTCTATTTTTGTGATACTTGCTTAGGAGAATATTCTCCAAGTCCATCCAAGTTGTTCCAAAGATATGAAATTTCCATCTTTTTATGGCTGAGTAGTATTCCATGGTTTATTAATCCATTCATGTGTTGAAGGGCACCTGGGTTGATTCCATATCTTTGCATTTGTGAATTGAGCTGCTATAAACATTCGAGTACAAATGTCTTTATTGTAAAATGATGTTTTTTCTTTTAGGTAGATACATAATAATGGGATTATAGGATCAAATAGTAGGTCTGCTTTTAATTCTTTGAGGAATCTCCACACAGAGGCTGTGTTAGTTTGCAGTCCCATTAACAGTGCATGAGTATTCCCTTCTCCCTCCTCCCATGCCAGCATCCCTTGTGGTGTGATCCATTCTCATGGAGGGTTAGGTGATATCTCAAAGTCGTTTAGAGTGGCATTTCTCTGATGATTACGGATGATGAGCATTTTTTCATGTGTTTGTTGGCCATTCACCTGTCCTCATGAGAAAAGTTTCTATTCATTTTTTTTTTTTTTTTGCCCAATTTATAATGGGCCCTTTTCTATTAGCCCTCTGTCAGATTCATAGCATGCAAATATCTTCCCATTTTGTAGGTTATACCATTGCTTTGTCGATTGTGTTCTGAGCTGTGCAGAAGTTTTTAAACCTGATCAGGTCTCATTTATTTATCTTTGTTGTTGCTGTGATTCCCAGTGGTCACTTCTTCATAAATTCTTAACCTAGGCATGTAAGATTAAGAGTTTTTCCCCATACTTTCTTCTAAAGTTTTTTTTAGTTTCATGTCTTAGATTTAAATCTTTTATCTGTAATGAGTTAATTTTTTTTTTTTTTTTGAGACAGAGTCTCACTTTGTCACCTTTGGTAGAGCATGGTGGCATCATAGCTCACAGCAAACTCATAAGTTCAAGTGATCCTCTTGCCTCAGCCTTCCAAGTAGGTGGGATTACAGGCACTCACCACAACACTTGACTATTTTTAGAGACAGAGTCTCGCTCACTCTTACTCAGGCTAGTCTCAAATTCCTGAGCTTAGGCAACCTACCAGCCCTGGCCTCCCTGAATGCTAGGATTGCAGGCAGGAGTCACTGCTGGCTCATGAGTTAATTTTTTTTTTTTGAGACAGAGCCTCAAGCTGTCACCCTGGATGGAGTGCTGTGGCATCACAGCTCACAGCAACCTCCAAATGGCATCACAGCTCACAGCTCTCCAATTCCTGGGCTCAAGCGAGTCTCTTACCTCTCACTCGTAAGTAACTGGGACTACAGGCGCCCGCCACAATGCCCTGGCCATTTTTTGGTTGCAGCTGTCATCGTTGTTTGGCGGGCCTAGGATGGATTTGAACCCGCCAGCTCAGGTGTACGTGACTGGCGCCTTAGCCCGTTGAGCCACAGGCGCCGAGCCTCATGAGTTAATTTTTATAAGTAGTAAGAGGTGAGGGTCCAATTTTAGTTTTGTACGTGTGGCTAACCAGTTCTTCCAGCACCATTTATTAAAGAGGGATTCTTTTTCCTAGTGTGTGCTTTTGTTTTCTTTGTCAAAGATCACATGGCAATATGAGACTGGTTTCATTTCTAGATTCTCTATTCTGTTCCATAGATCTATACTTCTATTTTTATGCTAACACCATGCTGTTTTGATTGCTATAGACTTATGGTATAGCCTGAAGACTGGTAAAGTGATCCCTTAGATTTGTTATTATTTTGTAGAATTGTATTGGTTATTTGGGTTTTTCTGGTTCCATACAAAACATAGAACTTTTTTTTTTAAGATCTTCAAAGTATGATATTGGTATTTTAATGGTTATTGCATTAAATCTGAAGATTGGGTAGTATAGACATTTTAACAATGTTGATTTTTCTAAGCCATGAGCCCAGTATGTTCTTCCATTCTTCCAAGCCCTGAGCTCAATATGTTCTTCAATTCTTCCAAGCCATGAGCTCAATATGTTCTTCCATCTGTTAATATCCTCTACAATTTATTTTCTCAGTATTTCCTAGTTCTTTTTGTGGACATTTTTTACATTCTTAGTAAATACATTCCAAGGTATTTCATTTTCTTTCATGCTACTGTGAAGGGTATTGTGTCTTTGATTTGATTCTCAGCTTGAGTATTGTTGATGTATATGAAGGCTGCTGATATGTGTACATTGATTTACAACCTGAGACATTGCTATATTTCTCTATCAATTCCAGGAATCTCACTGTTGAGTCCTTGAGGTTGTCTAAGTATGAGATCTTATCATCATCAAAAAGTGATAGTTTGACCTCTTCTGTTCTCATTTGGGTATTCTTGATAACTTTCTCTTGTCTGATTGCACTGGCTAGGACGCCTAGCACTATGTTGGATGGTAGTGGCAATAGCAGCCATCCTTGTCTGGTTCCAGATCTAAGACAGAATGCTTTTCAATTTTTCTCTGTTCAATATGATATTGGCTGTTGGTTTGTCATAGATGGCTTCTATCAGTTTAAAACTAAAACTGTCCCATCTATGCTAGTTTTCTATCAAAAAAGATTCCAAGAATCTTTCTTTAATTACTTTTTATCATTAAAGGATGCTGAATTTTGTCAAATGTTTTTTTCTGCATCTATTGAGAGTATCATAAGGTCTTTTTTTTTTTTTTTTTGCTTCTGTTTATGTGTTGAATTATATTCATAGATACTCAATAAAATCCTAGCAAATACAATTAAGCTACACATCAAAAACTAATTCATCATGACCATCTTCAGGGATGTAAGGCTGATTCAACATGCAATCTATAAATGTAGTCTACCGTGTCATTTTTTTCATGGACAAAAAGAAAATGCATTCTTTTTTTTTTTTTTGCCACATAGGAATCTGAGGTTTTATATGGAGACCTGAAACTTCCAGCAGGATAAATAAAGAGCCTATGTAAATGTTAACAGTAGTAATTATGCTCATTATTGCTATGTGCTGCCATTTTGCAGTTCTGTTTTCCGTTGACCTTAAGATTTGTTTCATAAATTGTGTTAGAATACAAAGAGAACAGAAATGAGGAGGTGTTGTACTACTGATGATCAGGGAAAAGTATGTAGGCCTCTCTTGCATACATGTACCAAATCTTGGAGATGTTGGAAAATAAAACGTTGAAAATGAATGTGGAACAAATACTGTCTGTCTTATACATGTACCAAATCTTGGAGATGTTGGAAAATAAAACGTTGAAAATGAATGTGGAACAAATACTGCAGTGTGAGGAACTACTGGTAGAGTGGAGAAGGCTGATTCCATGAGGACAGGGTGGAAGTAGCAGGGGAGTAGGGAAAGGGTTTATGTTTACACATGCGAGCGGCTTAGATGGCTACAGCCTTTCCTTCAGAGTGCATCAGGCAAGTTCAGGCTGAGAGCTTTAGCCTGAAACCATCAGTGAAAGTATACATGTATATGTGAAGAAAAGTCTTCTTCATTGTTTTGGTGAACATGGGTTTGCTGGTGGAGTGTAAATCTGGGGTTCTAGGATCTTCTTCAAAGAATAACTCAAAAGAGTTTTCCTGCCACCCCAAACCCTAATCTTTAGGTATTTGGTCTTGCTCTCTGTACAGCTGGGCAGGAAAGGTGCTAACCAGATGAGGCGAGAGGACAGCAGATGGCAGCAGAGCGCACTGTGGGGCAGGGCAGGTGTAGATGGGCTGCTGGCCTTGAGCACCACCAGGGACCCAGAACTGCAGGTGTGGCTGTGCCCTTGCTGTAGTTGAGGATGGTGCCCTAAAGTGTTTGGACGTAGGCAGAAAGAGAATTGAGTTAAATTGAGTTAAGAGCTGAGGTGTGAGATCCCCTTTACCTGTGTCCATTGCCAAAAACACTTCATATGCAGCTATTTCCCACATCATTCTCTAATAGCACTTAGATTTGGTATTCACTCTATCTTTCCATCAAGGAAAGGCCTTAGCTCATTCTCTTCCCTTTACTGGATTCTGTCACTCTAAGTTTTGCTGGCCTTTTTACTATAGGTACTGGAGTAGTTAGCACAGTTACTAAGTCTTCTAGGAAAACTTCTTGCTACTTGTCCCAGCCCAACTCCTTGTATGCCCATAGTGCCCCGTGCTTGCTGCAGTCACATTGTGTTACAGTTTGCCTGATTGTCTCTCCCAGTAGACTCCATTCCTGGAGGAAAGAGTTATATCCTCCTAGTATACCACTTGGTGTATATTGAGTGCACAAAATAATGTTTATTGAATGGGTGAATAGACAGTCTTACTATAGGAGAGTTAGTGTTCAAAGCCAGAGTAAGACTCAGTGTGTGCCTAGAGGCAAGGGAAAAAATTAAACATGGTAAAGTTGACTTTTATTCAAATCCACCTACTGGAATTCTAGAGCATTTCTTTAATTGGTTTTTGTCAGTACTCCCAGATTGTTCCTTAATAGGATCAAGAGAGAAACTGTCGGGCTAAGTTTGGTAATAGAGACTCGACAATGACAAATCTCTTGTGTGCCTCTGAACAATGGCTTACACATTAGAAATGCTGACAGCTTGCTATAATTAGGAGTGTGTTTCTGAGAACCAAAGGTAAAGTCTTGTTTTTTTCTCTAATTTGCTTATATTGAAATATGTACCATGTCTTCCCCCAAATTGGGATTGATGGAATTAATGCTGTTTAAATATTATCCTCCATGTTAAGTAATTCCAGAATTATGGCTGAGTTGCTGTTCCTTTGTTAACACCCAGACTAACTTTAATATAAATAAATGTGGTCAGTTAATCACTTATTCTCCTTTCCTGTCAGTTGGATTGTAGGTTTTGTTCTGTTTGAATAATTTTGTTGTTAGAGAAACTACTAAGAGTCGTAGAATGGTATCCTAGTGAGCAGAGTAAAATGAATTGGATGCTTTTTTATACAACTGGAAGTATTTATGATTTTAGGAAGAGGGGTGAGTTGTTTCTCCCAAGTGATCCCTGGAGAAAATATTTTCTTCTCAGTTGCCCATCCATTTATAGTGAGGTTACTGAACCTCAGTGTTTTTATTGAGAACACTCATGGTGGTCCATAGAAAACTTACCCAGAAACAATGATGATGAAATTACCATGAATTACCATGATGAGTTACCATGAATGCTCAGGTGATTGGGAAACAGATGTGTAAAGGTTTATGGCAAGAATGTATTATATTTTAAAGTGGGTGGAAGTTTTTAAGGTAGAAGAAGAATAGTGTAAGGGACCAGAAAGCTGTGTCTAGGCCCAGTTCCATGCCCCGTCTTTGTGGACTGCAAGGTGGGTGAATCACCTCTGCAGCTGACTTCACAGAGCAGCATGAGCCTTGTTAAATAGCAGTAGTGTGTGAAGGGACAAACAGGTGCCCTGCAGATACAGCCTTTTTTCTTTGTTAAAGATTTGGTCATATTTGTATGATGTTTGTAAAATATATTCTTTTCTGTGTGTTCATAGGCCGATCCCAAAGAGCTAATCAAGATGGTCACCAGGCACGTAACTCGACATGGACATGAAGCCTGGCCTGAAGACCTTGTTTCACTGACCACACAGTTACATTACTACAATGAGCGTCTCCTGGATTTCACTCAGGCTCAAGTCCTTCAGGGCCTTGGGAAGGGTGTTGATGTGCAGCGGTTTACCACGGATGACCAGTATAAAAGGGAAACTATCCTTGGTCTAGCAGAGTAAGGGATACCTTTGTCTCAAAAGGGATGGATTTATACCTTCACAATCATTTCAAAAAAGAAAAAGTAAAGGTATAGGGGAAGGCTTTAAACTTCAGAAGAATAGGTTGAATTATCAGGAATCACAGTTCTTTGAAAATATATATCTCTGGTTACCATGAACAGAGTTTTCTTCCACTTCATCATTCTTATGTGGAACACATGTCTCCTAAACAGATCAATAGAAGCAGACAACATTTTGACTATTTAAAAATTTTTTCCCTATGATTTTTAAAGTATTATTTTAAAATAATGATTTTTTTAAAGTTGTAAAACTTTATTTTTTAAAAGAAATTTTTAAGTTTCCCATCATTTTGATAGTTCATTACCAAGATTATGACCTTGTTAGAGGTAATAGCATCGGGTCAGGGTTGAAAAGTATGAAGCTTATGATAGAAATTTAAAAATAAATTGCCCTTTATTCCTGGCAAGAAATCTCACTTTGCAAAATGCATTAAGTTTAATTACTTCAGTATGTTAAAAATTAGATACAGTTGAATTAATAACAGAAGAAAATCCAGAATTGCAGTTCATGGTACCTTTATCTGTCTGGGCTTCTAGAGAGAGAAGCCAGCTGGCTTTACTAGTCTCTGCTGTCAGAGAGGCAACTGCTGTTTTTTTCCTTTTGCCCCTTATTCCGGTTAAGGGAAGAGCAGACCTTTATATGAGATAGAAATTCAGTTCAAATCCCAGTTGAAAGAACTGTTTTCTGGGGTATGGAATTTCCTTTAGTTTTAGTATGGCTGTCTACTTTTTCTTTTTGTAATTCAGATCAAATGAGAAGTACTTACTTGTCAGAAAATGGGAAAGTGTGTTCCTTCACAACTGTTTTTAATGGCACAATTTATTGGGTACTTGCCATGAGTAAGACACTGCAAGTTATTCTGTAAACTTTATTTTATAGACATCTTTTAATCTTCAAGAATGACCATATGAGATAAAATCATGCCTAGGCATACTGAGTAACTAGCCTACATTTCTATAGGTAGTGAGGATTGCAGCTGTGATTATTATTTGGATTTGTCACATCTTCTCAATACCACATGCCTTTCCCTAGAATCGCTTTCATCCTCGCGGGAGCAATGGCAGGCAATCCAGTGTAGGTTAACAGCCTAAGAAACTAAATTATACCCACATGTAATAGTTATTGCTCTCTCCTGATAAATTAATTTAAAATAACAAGGATTGTCTTGATTATGGTAGTGGTGTGTATTATTTTTTAGCACTCCCATTTAAATTATTGAGAAAGTCACAAACAAGCCTTGGTACCCTTTGATAACTTTACACTAGCCCGGACTTCTTCCCTACCAGAAGATACCCACGTTATCTTTAGAAGAAGGCAGAATATAGAGGTCAAAAGAATGATAGTAAGAACAACCTACTAATCTCAATTAAGAAGAGAAACATGGAATATTTTTTTTCTATTCTATTCTCCTGGAGGCTCATAATTTCATAGAATCATTTAATGTGTAATTTGAAAGTGACTGAAGAGATTGTTTAGTCCAATCTCCTCACTCTTTGGAAAAGGAATCTAAAAACTAAAGAGCTTTAAAGAGTTTCTTAAGGTCACACACTGTCAGTTGTTGAGCCTGAGTTTCTCTCCAGTGTTTTTGTTTGGGCATTTTATAATCCTTGGTGCCATGTACATGGCTTCTTAGAAGAGAATTGTTATGCAGAATACAAGTTTGTAAGGCAAGGCATGTCAATCATAATTTACATTTTGCTAGAGCTTTTGTCCTTTATTTTTTTTTTAAGTATCCAACTAGCATATACACTTTGAAGTATATCCTAGAGGACAAATACAAGCTTTTGATAAATATATAACAGATTCTTCCCTACAGTCTGTGGCTTAGAAAAATATACAGCAGTCTTTGAATGGCTTCTTTAAAATGCCTTAATGTTTCCACAGGTTTGCTGCTTTTGGAGATGGGATTTCAATGTTTTGCGTACAAGATCTTAAAGGCCCTATGTCCTCCCGTTTTCCAGCCCTACTTTCACTTGTACACAATATGATCATTCTTCATTATCTTATTCGTTGCATATCTATTGTAATGCCGGCTATTTGCTATAAGGGCATTGTATCTCTCCTTTATTGTCTGTACGTCATAAATAAGACACGTACATTCCAAGGGTTCAGGCAGGGTAGTTTTGAAGAGAGGATAACATTGAGTCCTTCCCACCTTTATAGAATAATAGAAGATTTCTTGTATTTCTTCTATTTCAAGTAATAGAAGATACTTAGTGTGTCCCTGTGCCAAGCAATGTGCCAGGTTCTGATAATAGAAAGGACAAGTTAGTAACAGACCCCATTCCCTGGGAATTCCCATTCCTCCATGTGAAGATAGGCACTCTGAAATTCTTCAACAAGTAATTTCTGATTTAAACTGACCTAAATCGTAGGCTGACAAACATAATCCTTGGCCTCTTTTTAATAGTCCCTGAACAAAAAATGCTTTTTAAATTTTTAATGGTTTCTGGAAAAGCAAACAAACACAATAAATAAATAAAAACAAAGTTTTGCCACAGACTATATGGCAGTAAAGCCTGAAATATATACCATGTGGCCCTTCTTAGAAAATGTTTGCCAACCCTTGGCTGATCAAGCACATAAATACCATGGTTTCTTTAGCAAGGGGAAAGACAGTCTTAGCAGTGCTACTTAATAACAACAGAAATTTCATTTCTGCTTCTGTATTTTTTCCCAAGCTAACTAAGAATCTGTCTTGCATTTCTCTACTTGTGGGAAATAGGGGAAACGGGTCTAGCAATACTCTGTCTAGGCCTTGATGTGACCATTTTCTTAGAATTCTTTATATGCCTGGAGATCGTCAGATCTGGCAATGACTTTCCTGACTTTCTGTTGCTTGTGGAGGGGGCGCAGGTCCCTTAGTGGCCTGAGAACCGAACATTCCTCACTGTGACAGCCTCTCCCTTCACCTCCCGGACGCTCATCCGTGTCTTCTCCCCCTTGCCCGGCTTTGCTGAGTTAGTGTGTGTCTACTCTTCAGCCTTCAGCTCACTTTGGTCACTTTCTCCTCCTTATTGGAACAGAGCTTTGTAGTCCTCTCTTAGCACTATCACCACTGTATTTGTTGCTGGTTCACATCACTTATCTTCCATGAGGCTCTGGGCTTGTTGCTTTTTATGTCCTACAGCAGCCAGCTCAGTACCTGGCATGGTATAGAAAACATAAAAGTCTGTTGAATAACTAATGATGCTTTCTGATACCTACCCAAAAGATAAGGATGCACTTTTTTTTTTACTGTGGGCTCCAGAGTCCAGCTTAGTTTTTTCAAGCACTACACTATTGGCATTTTGACTAGATGCTTCCTTGCTGGTGGGACTTCCTCTGCTCCTGTGCAATGGAGAATGCTGGGCCGTCCCTATCCCCGGCCCCTGCCCACTGGATGCTGGTGGTACATCTCCTCCTCTCCTACTTGTCAAATGTTCCCTGGGAGACAGAATTTACCCATGATGGAGAACCACTAGTTTAGACACGTTCTTCGTAGATTACAAAGCAGTGAAAAAGGAACATTAAAATTTCTTTAAGAACTTCTCTGAACTATTGTGAAATGCTTTATTTAGGAGTGTACTGACTGCACCTCACTCCACTGGAGAGCAGCCCCTAATGAGCATTTTCTTTCCCTTTCCTGGGTCTAACGAACATTCCTGAAGAACCCTGGAGGAAAACGTCTACAGCATTGCTCTTTCTCTGGCACAGAGGTATAGCATCTCCCGTTGGGAAGTTTTTATGACCCATTTGGAGTTCCTGTTCACCGACAGTGGGTAAGCACACAATTCATGTGTATGCTTATTGCTATGCCTTTGTTTTCATAGTGTATTTTAGAAGGATTTTGAAGTTATAAAATAGAATTGCAATTTTCCTTTGTCAGCTATGGTAGACTAGTATCTTGGTATAATCTCTCTTTGTACCTCTAATAGCCTTTTAGTTTTTGTTTTTCAGTAATAACAGCCTTGGATTAGATATTTTAGTATTCAATTCATATATGTGTTCAAAGGTTTTTACTAAGAATGTATTACATGTTAGGTACGTACAGTGTTAGACATTAGGGTTACTATGGTGAGCAAAAGCAGGGATCTTAGCTGTCTTGGAACTCACACTGGGAGAGAGATAGCTGATAATTAGTTAATGACAAAAGCAAATGTGAAATTAAAACTCTGACAAATGTTGTGTAATAGAGCCCAATTAGGGGGGTTGGCATAGTTAGGGAAGGCTTTTCTGAGGAAGTAATTGATGACAAGAACCCTAAATAGTGAGTCAGAATTAACTGCACAAGAAGGGAACCATTTCTAGATAGAGAGTAGGGTAAGTGCAAAAGCCTTTTGGTAAAGAACATGATAAGCCTGAGGGCCTGACAGATGGACAGTGTTCCCAAGATCCAGAGAGACAGGTGGCAGCTGACACAAGATGAGACTGGTGAGGCAGAGGAGCCAGGCTCTACAGCAAGACCACAGAGGCCCTAGCAAGAGCTGTTAACATCTTCCTAAGATTAACAGTAGGCTGTAAGGATTTTAGTGAACAAGAGGGACATGATATAACCAAATATGCATTTTGATAAGATCACTTTGGCTACTGTTTAGAAAGATTTTAGGGAAGCCAGAATAGCCATGTATAACTCCCATTAGAGAGTTAATGGTAACAGACCCTGTGACAGACGTCCATAGCTTAGAGGAGGGATTTGAAAGTTCAGAAGAGAAGGTGAGAACAGGCTTCAGAGATATGAAAAAAATAGAATAGAGAGTAAGATTTAATATATCAGTTATAGTAGATATGAGGATGAATGAAAAGGGAGGTGTTAAGAATCATTACCAGATTCCTACTTGGCCCACCTCTTTGATGGTGGGCATCGTTCAGTGAGATGGAAACACTAGATGTGGTCAAGGAATTGTGAGAAGAAAGTCAAAAAAAGACAGGGAATGGGGGGATTACACCTGCTAAACCCCCAAGGGAAAAAGGTTAGATCAGTAGTTGGAACATATAGATCTGGGGTTCAGAAGAGAAGATGGAGCTGGGGATGCTAACTTGGGAGTTGCCTGCAAATAGATGATACATTTTGTGGATGTGCTTTGGGAAAGAACATGGAATACAGAAAGGAGAATGGTAGAGGAAGAACTGCTAGCAAAAGGAACAAAAAGAGCAATAGGAGAAGTTGGAGGAAACACAGAGAAATCTTGTTTTAGGTAAGCCACGTGAAGAAAGCGTTTGAAGAAGGTGCGGGGGTATTGAGTGGGGCCAAATCCTGCTGATGGGTCAAGAAAGCCTTACAGTTCCACTCTTTTCTTTGTATTACTTTGAAATTTTAACACCTACATTTTAAGTATTTATCAAATTGCTACATGGGTGATAGTGTTATCTGTAATAAACGTACAGAGTTCATCATTTTGAGGCACAATAATATGTTCAAATAAATGCTTCTTATGATATTCATATTGGCATTTAAAAATATCTTGGCATTTTATTAAAAATCTTCTTTCTTTCCCTGAATGTTATATAAAAGGATGTCATGTCTGTACAAACAGGATGCTTCATTGGTCTCTGCATATATTATAAATTACTAGGCAATCGAGTAACGTGCAGGACTGTTGCCGGCATGTCATTACACCTGACGGAGGTGTGATTATGCAGATGAACCGCAATTACAAAAGCAGGAAGTCATTACCTCCTGGCGTCATTACTTGAGAGTGGCAAAGCACTTAATGTTGATTTAGCAAGTGGCCTTGGGTGCTCCCTTTTCTTTACTTAAAAGGCAGCAGTTTGTCTACTATTTAATCAAACTTGGTAACATAGTTATTTGAAATCAGCCTTGTTAACACAATAGAAATTGCCCAGCATTTATTTGTTGAGTCAATGCCCCTGGGAAGGTAACAGGTAGAATCACGAGAAAAAGAACATTCTTTCCCTAGGGTTTTTGTCTTAACTATTCCTTTAAATTGTCGTTGGGGGCCCCCCCGCGGGGCGGGGGTGTCGGGGGTGTGGGGCGGGGCGGGGGCGCGGGGGGGGGGTGGGGGGGGGGG
>CAUYON010140034.1:0-17967 GCA_963573935.1 Arctocebus calabarensis | reverse complement strand
AAATAACACAGATCCTACTTTATGGAAGAGTAATGTCCCAAGGAGATTCTTTCCTCAGTAGTGGGAATTTGTGTTGGCAGTTAGTAGGTAGATGGAACTACTCAATGTACCAATCTTTTTTTTTTTTTTTTTTTTGCCTTTGAGCCAGGATGTCATTCCGTCATCCCTGCTGTGGCATCATCACAGCTCACTGTAACCTCCAACCTTTAACCTCCCACCTCAGTCTCTCAAATTGCTAGAATTTTAATAAATTGTGGTACTTGTATACCATGGGAATATTACACAGCCTTAAAGAAAGATGGAGACTTTACCTCCTTCATGTTTACATGGATGGAGCTGGAACATATTCTTCTTAGCAAAGTATCTCAAGAATGGAAAAAAAAGTATCCAATGTACTCAGGCCTACTATGAAGCTAACTTATAGCTGTCATATGAATGGTATAACCCAACTATTATACAAGAATATGGGGAAAGGGGCAAGGGTGGGATGGGAGAGGGGAGGTTGGGGTGGAGGAAGGGTAATTGGTGGGGCCACACCTGTGGTGCATCTTAGAAGGGTACAGGTGAACCTTGCTAAATGCAGAATACAAATGTCTTCATATAATAACGGAGAAATTGCCAGGAAGGCTATGCTAATCAGCTTGATGAAAATAGTTAAGATTGTATATGAAACCAGCACAATGTACCCCTTGATTGCACTATTGTACACAGCTATGATTTAATGATAAAGATAATAAAATTAAAAATATATATATGACTTTTGCCATTTACTAAAATATATGCATGCAGGGAGCTCTGATGAACGGAGAGAAAACCACCAAGGTTACGCCCACATCTGTTTTACACGTAAGTACAACCCAATATTTTCGTGACCATCTGGCCTTTCAAGGACATCCAAGGAGGGGTACACTTAATGGAAGTAAGCAAATTCCAAAGATGAAGAGAAGTTTAAGTGTGCATTTCAAAATGAGAAGGAGCAATGATAGTAAGTGCACATAAACCTTTGGAAAGAGAATAAAAAAATATTTTGAAAAATGCAGTCAACAAGATAAAATATACATCTGAAAAGAAATTTAGATATGTATTTGAAAAGAAATGAGTCCCAAATATTTGATCCAAAGGGCACAGGGGAAGATGGAGAGAGTAAGACACGAAGATCTTACTAGTTCTGTTCACTGATCATGGGCGCAGCAGTGCTGCCATCATTCTGTTATCATTCCCACCTCTTGGATGTATAAATTCACACAATTGTACCTGCTTATTTATACGTTATGATTATGTCTTTCCAAGGACATGTGGTAAGATAAGTTGGAGGGGGTGGATGTGGAGAAAGGAAGCGAAGGAAGCCTCCTGGCTGCAGACTAGGACTGCAAACAGTGCAAACAGTATCTGAATTCTCCTTTAAATGAGGGTTTATTTTTTAGGTTCTCAGCAAAATTGAGCAGGAAGTACAAAAGGTTCCCATATATCCTCTTTTTCCCCACATGGGCAAAGCCTTTTCCACCATGGCTATCCTCTACATTGTGGGACACTGGTTTCAATAAATAAATCTACATTGACACATCATTACCACAAAGTCCATAGTTTCAATTAAGGTTTACTCTAACACCCTTATTTTGTTTATTTCAGATTAATACAATGGTCAACAATTACATTACATTGTTTGCATTGGTTCGGTAAAGTCCAAGTGTAGCTGAACCCTTCACCAAGCTGTATACCCTCACGCTGTGCTTGTTAGGTAAGAGCTTACAAACCTCTTCCCTTTCCCCTCCTTCCTCTCTCTTCTCCTCAGTTGAATTTAATTGTGTTTTCCCTTGTGTGGGCATGTAATTGTTCATCCTACTGATTTCATATTTGTTGAGTATATTGGATATGCTTTTCCCTTCTTGTGAAGGAGAACATTCTTTAACTCCATCCAGGTTAATACAAAAGATGTAAAGTCTCCATATTTTTTTTTTATGGCTGAGTAGTACTTTATGGTATACATATAATAGAGTTTGTTAATCCATTCATGTGTTGGTGAGCACTTGGGCTGATTCCACGTCTTGGCGATTGTGAATTGAGTTGTAATAAACACTCTGCAAATGTCCTTATGGTAAAAAGATTTTTTATCTTTTGGATAGATAACTAGTAACAGGATTGTAGAATCAAGTGGAAGAACTTTTAGCTCTGAGGATCCTCCATATTTCTTTCCAAAGAGGCTGTATTATTTTGCAGTCCCACCAGCAATCCACTCACATCCACTCCAGCATCTGCAGCATTGGGTCTTTGTGATGTGTATCCCCTTGCTTTTCATGTTAGGCATAAGGTGCAAGCTCAATACCACTGTCTGCACTAGCATGGCCCAAAGGTAATACAATCCTGGTCTTTCCTGGTTCTTTTTCAAAGCCCTTATGCTCCCCACCAGTTCCCCCAGGTCCCATGCCATCTGAAGTGTCCCATTTCTTGGCCTGTACTGCCAAGGCACTGTCCAATGTTTGGTTTTGCAGTTCTCTTCCCACATCGAAACTTGTTGTTACAGCTTATTTTACTGAGAGGAAGTTCAGTGCTTTTCCGGGTCACAGCTACTTATTTATAGCTGAATGTGGGAAAGGTGCTAATGAGTGCTCCTGGAGCCAAGAGTATGGGAGACTAGCTCACTCAAAGGAGGGACACTGGAATTCTGTGCATTTCAAAAACAGGCTTGGGCAAGCCAGAGGGCTGGGTATTTCTGGGCTTGCTAGCGTCAGAGGACTTCTCAAATCACACCAGACAGGAGGCCACCTGCTCCTGTTCAGAGTGAGCGCTGTATTTTTCATAGCTACTATTTTCTTCACTACTTCAGATTTCAAAATCAAGGAATAAGATTGTCTAGAACCAGCTTTTCTCTTTCAGTCTGTCCTTCCTTCTTTTACAAAACATACAACTCAATTATGTCTCCTTCAGGCACTAGTGTACTTGCAATGATTAACAACCAGCTCTCTTTAAAAAAGTAAGCATATGAGTTTATTATTGATTTTAGTTATATAAGGGTTGTGTGGCATACAGTTTATTACCATAACAAATAAAATACACAGCACATTTTATTGTAAACTCCATATAGTCTATTGACAAAGTGCTTTTGTTGACTTCTGCTGAATTTGTATATCCATAGCCATCCCATGGATGCAATTCCACCATGATATGACAAAGAGTTGTAGCCATCAATCTGCTAAATCTTTTACCAAAAAATTTGTGGGCATTAATCTATAGCTTATTTACTATTTGTCGCCCGCATATGAACTATAATCATTAAACTGAAAGCTCTCTCAGCTCTGGTCATATTTGTAATATTATGTATTTATTTTAGACACGTCTTTTCACCTCTCTCACCCAAGCTGGAGTGTAGTGGTTCAATCATAGCTCACAACAACCTTGAACTTCTGGGCTCAAGTAATCTTCCCACAGCCTCCTGTGTAGCTGGGACTCCAGGAATGTGCTACCATGCCTGGCTATAATTTATTTATTTATTTATTTAGAGACAGAGCATCACTCTGTTGCCTCTCAGTGGCAATCTCAAACTCTTGGGCTTGAGCTATTCTCTTGCCCCAGCCTCTCCAGTAGTTGGTAGTACAGGCACCAACCACAATGCCCAGCTATTTTTAGAGACTAGGTCTGGCGCTAGCTCAGGCTGGTCTCGAACTCTTAAGCTCAGGCAATCCACCTGCCTCAGCCTCCCAGAGTGAGCCACCACACCCAGCTTAATTTTTTTTTTTTAAATAATGGTTTTGTTTAAGAGCTGGCTTGCAAAATTCCTGAAAATTGAACAACTTGTTCTGGTTCTCATGAGCAAAGCCAGGTCCAGCACACTTTTGCCTTTGGGGCTGGCCAACACCTGGCTTGATTCTCCTCACATTTTCTCCAGAGCAGGGCGAGTGTAGGACTCAACAGCCAGAAGAAAGGGGGAGGGAGGGATCTGCTGACATCTCCATATCTTTGCTTTCTAAGATGCCTAGAAACCATATGACAGAGCAGGCCGGGACCTCTGGAGGCGGATTTGAGCATTCTTATGTAGTGACACCACCTCTGGCCAGCCACACCATTTACTTCCCAACTCAGGCAGAGATGTTAAATCCTTTCACTAAGGAGAAGGCCTGGACTGGAGGTGAGAGGAGGGCAGGAATTTAAAGGAATTGTTTCTCAGTCCTTTTCCTTCCAGGCTTACATTTTTCTACGCACCTGCTGGACACAGCCCCAGGCATATAGACAGACAGCCTCCCCCCAACTCTAGCCCAGTCACTGTTCTTAAATCACTATTCTTTACCTACTAATCTGGTTTGCCATAAAAACTAGTTCTCGGAGGTAAGAGTATTAAAAAATCACCAAGCCTATAAATAACATCGACATGCATTGGGAGGAGAGAGAAAGAGCTTAGATACGATTCTTTGCTCTTTGTTTATTATTAATAATTCTTCATACAGGAACCTATAATTCTATGTCTGCTTTGAGTGGAAGCAGTCTCCCCTGAGACTTGACTAAAGAGCACATGATTTCCCCTTTCAGACTTTTTATTGACTCGGCAGAGTCAATTGCCCTAAAGTTGGGTTTTGTGTTTTTGCCAGTCGGTGGCAGTGAATTGCATTTAATTTCTAGTGTTATTCATGTGATTGTTTTTAATACTATTGCTTGAAGAAGAATGAGCAGAAGACAGAGCAGGAATGAGAGCAGGTAAGGAGGGCCAACAAAAAAATCAAAATAGTTCTTGTAAAATTAGAATTTGGTTAAGGTAAAAGTTATACAACATTGAAGTCACCATTTAAATCACTTTCGAGCATGTAACTTGAACATTTAGTACATTTACAATGTTGTACCAGCATCATCACTGTGTAGTTCTTGATCATTTTCATTATCCCGAAAGGAAGCCCTGTGCCCATTAAGTAGAAGTCACTCCCTCAGTCCCTTTCCCCCCAGGCCTTGACAACCACTAATCTGCTTTCTGTGTCTATGGATTTGCCTCTTCTGGACATTTCATATAAATAGAATTACCCAATATGTAGTTTTTTGTGTCTGGGATCTTTCAGCACATTTCCAAGTTTCATTCATGTTGTAGCATATGACATAAGTTACTTTTTAATTTAAAAGGAATTGAAGATAAGACCCACCGGTCTGCTCCACCTGGGTGGACAGCTCTTTCGACCCACTTGTACTCGGCATCCATGAAATAACTGCCATTGCAAACATCTGATTTGGTGTTTTATCCAGGTTTCAAGGAAATGGACAAAGAGGATTAAAAAAAAAACAACCATCTATCCCAAGTGGAGTCATATTTTGCCTTGTAGTTACATATGGATTTAAGAGTATTGTGTTAGCAAGGTCTTGGTTTAATAACTGACCCAGCTTACTATCTCTTTAACTTGTTTTTTGCCAATAGCCATGGGAAAAATAAGAGCTAAAACCTCTCTAATGCAGAAATAAAGGTTATAAACAAAAATGTATGAGCTGATCTGAGAGAAAAATGGGTCTTTTAATACATGGGTATTAATAGTCTCAGTGATTTTATCACATAAGAGGAGCTCTTAACTCTTGGCATTCTGGAAAGAATGGGAAAGAATGTTTGATTCATGTCTGTGTAACCCAAGTCTCTGATGGTTCAGAAGCCCTCATCTATGTAATATTAGGACTTCAGCCACATTTTTATATTGCTGGATTAGTCAGAGTAATTAATGTTAGCTGTAGTAGCAAACAACCTCAAAATCTCAGCGGCTTAACAATAAGCTTTTTCCTTGCTTCCATCATGACTCAAAACACTTCTGTCAGCTCTTCTCTAAGTGATGACTCAAGAATTCAAGCTTCTCCTGTCTTCACGTGTGCTGTCTCCTATAGCCGTCTTGGAATCCTCTGCAATAGACTCTGAATTGAGCTGACCAGAAAACCAATAGATATCGAAGGAGATCTTAAGGTCTTGGCCTTAACATGGAATACATGCTTCTATGCCTGTTCCTTTGACCAATGCGAGGTGGCTGGGAAAGGTAGTCTCCTGTGTGCTAAGGAGCAGGAAATGGTACTATTGAGCACCTGGCCAGTCTCCAGTGTCTGGGAGGAGATGGGTAGAAAAGGGCTTTTTTCACGCTGGTTCCTGGGTCACACCGTCATTGTGTGTCTGTGCCTCTGCTTTGATTCAAGATTGCTGAAGTCCATTCCACCATGGGATACCCTTCACTTCCCTGTAGGCCACTCTCTGCAGTTTCAGTGCATTCTGCCTTCCTTCAATCAGTGCTGCTTATCATGAAGCTTGTGTCTCCTTCACTAGTCTAGATAGAACCTTCATTTATCTGCAGCTAAGCCAAGACCAGGGTTAACAACACAACTTTACTTAAGGCTCCACTATCATATGGAAATTATGATGCAGAGAAACGTAAAACTGATATAGATATGACTGTTTTCAGAGTTCCCCATGCTCTTTCTCATGGTGCACCACCTTCCACTCTTCACAACTAGCCTCTGCTTGTCCATGTGCACAGTGGAAAGACAGTTGCATAGTGTCCAAGTTTTTACTATTTCAATTCAAGTAGCTGTCATCAGTCTGCAAGTGTCTCTTAGTCCCAATTTCTAGTTCTGTAGAGATTTGGTTCATCTTAGATGGTCACTTTTTATCTCATTAACTATGGCCAGAGTGAAAAGATCATGTGATATAAACATCTCTGTCAGAGTGTACCTTGTAAGTTGGGGTGGTCATTTTCTTGGGAACTGAGACTTTCAGAGTAAATGAATACTTGCCCAAAGATAATTTCATATTCTACTGCCAACAATACAGAATGTGGCCCCAAAATTTGATCTGAGATTTCTCTGGATTTCATTCTCTTGATTAAATGTCTAGGCTTATAAGTTCAAGTTCAAGTTGATGCTGAAAATTCTTTATTTTTCCCTTCTTTGTGAAAGCCACTGTGGGGAGGAAATGTGTTCCAAGCACAGAGCTTGGGTGTGAGAGCTTAGTCCTAAGATAATAGCCAGGAAAGGTCTGTGTTCCCCTTTCACAATTAGCTCCAGATGTCTCAGACCTAGTTTCATATTTAGCACAGGACTTGAGCAGTTCTTTGTACATAATAAACCTCCAACTAGTACTTGTAGAATGGATCACTGGTTCATTTGAACTGAGATTTCCATTTGCTTGCTTCAAGAAGACCTACCAGTTGACTGGTAGTTTACATGACGTCCCAAGCCTTTCCTTCTTTTACATATTGTAAATCAATATGCTTTGGTTAATATTTATTGACCTTCAGCTTTCTGAAACTTTCTCTCAACTCTATTGACAGACAGAAGGAATGGTTACATCCTCTATGCTACTGTATAACTGGTTTATATTGTTAACAAGCCATTCATCATATCAAGTTTTCCTTATTTGCACTCAGGTCTGTTTACCCAACTACAGTATGAACCATTTAAGGGAAGAGAGTATATATGCCAGCGCACATTAAATGCTCAAAAAAAAAATTTCTTGAAGTATGAAGAAAGCACAAAGAAGCTATATTCCTGGTGTATATGAGCCTTGAGGTAAAAGTTGAGATACTATAATAATCATCAAACAATTTTTCTCTGGATATAACATTCTCATTACAAACCTATCAAATTCTAACGAGATATTTTTGATAACATCTTGGGCTGAGTATTGCATATTTTGTCACTTAGTCATCACTTCAAATATATTTTTAGATGTATGTTAGGGGGAACCAAATATTATAATGGGCCCTGTAAATGCAGCGACAGGTGTATTTGAGAGACTCAGTAAATAGCATTCTTTCCTGAGTTGTGAACCAATCTAGACACGTGTATAAGACAAAACAACCAGTATATTGAGTCATATTAACATTATCTGTTAACGTTACAGATAAAGGTTATATGGGAGGAAGAGCATTCTATCTATGGCCATGTGGGCTTCTTAATCCTAAACCCCAGAATTTAACAGATTCACCCATCCAACCACGCGCAGTGGTTCCTGACATGGTCTGCTCCCGTGAAATCAGCCGGAGAAACAGAATTTGTATTTGCTGGGGGAAGGCTAGCTCCCAAGAGAGAGGGCTGGGAAGGATTAATCGAAGGAACAAGATCCTCCTGGTTATCCCAGGGCTACTAAAATTGACTATCGCCTTGATTCTAATTGATGATACTGAAAGTGACAGCTGTGTCTTCAATACACCTGGAAGACGCAGCCGTTGCTGGTGTAGGCCCAAGGCGTCACTTCCCTGCAGTGATGACCTGACAAAAACTGAGCCAAGGCTACTGACGCCTGGACAAGGCAATAATGTCTGAGCCGACTCTTGTCATTGCCAGAGTCAATAAAGTTGCTGAAGGAGTTGTTGGCACGGGAAGGTCTGCGTGCTCAGCAATTCCTGGTGTGTGTGGATAAAGAGCTCTTGTGGTTTCCACTTGCTCTTTCTCTTCAGCCCTCTAGTCATAAAATTTAGGCTGGGTAAGTGCGGACTGAGCAGGAGAATACTGAGAGAGACAGACACAGCCCGTGGTGGCGATAATTCCAAATAAAGTCATTCCTACCAGACAGATGCTGCCAGAATTGAAAAAATGCTGCATTTACCACATAGTTTTTTTCTCATGTCCCTGCCTAGATCACATCACTATACTGAATTATGAATTAGTAATGACCATAAATCTTTTGATGTTCTTGGGAAAAACATGTTACTTACAATGTGTATTTGTTTTGGTGTTATAAATATTAATCTGTTAAATGTAATTTTGCAAAGCGTATCTGTTCTTATAACCCAGTTTGGATAGTTCTTCATGTATTATTTCAGAACTCTCAAAAACAGAAGGCATTTGGGGCCCTCTTTACCTCAGGAGGCTCCCCACCTCCTCACATTCTGTCCTTATATTGAATTTGTTTGCCTTAGAGCCCTCTAAGGGGAATTCTTTCCTAGGAGGTTCTTCCATCCTTCTCATAATTGAGTCTCTGTTGGATCCCCTACCAACTCCTGAGTACTTGTAACAAGCCTGGACATGCCTTAGTCCTAGAGTGAACTTGGCTTAGGCTTATGCTGGGTTCCCTGTATAAGTAAGGAATGAATCAAGAGAGGCTTACTTAAATTAATCCAGAAACTTAATTAAACTAATAAGAGCAGTCTTCACAGGGTAGCTATAAAGATCCTGTTTCTTAGATTTGTTGTCATTCTTCCTCCAATGTTAGCGACTATACAATATTTAGCCCTTGACTAAAGTGGCACTTATCAATAGTCACACCTAGAAATCTTGTGAGTACATCTTGTTGGGGAGTTATAGATCATCCTGTGTTTCATTTGCCTCACAGGAGTTCTCACTTCTGCTTATATTGAGGACTCAAATTTATTACTGATTTTGTGTTTCTCTGAATTCCTTGGGGAAGGTGTTTATTGAAATGCCTGAGAGGCTTATGGCAGGAAGGAAGAAGTAGATAAAACTTCCATTTTTGATTAGAAAAAAATAAAAACACACACATAACTCTTCATGAATGCATTGTCACAGGACAGGTTAGTGACAACTTTTGCCTTCTTTCAACAAGCAGCTCCATGGTGTCATCTCTGAAGTTCACAGTTTATAAGATTCTTTGTGTAATTATTGCCTTGCTGATTCACGAGCCACTGCTAGTGTACACCTGCCTCAGACAGAGATGGAAAGCTGGGTGGCCTGCTGCTATCTAAGGTAACTAGTGCGTTGCTTCTGGAAGTGAGGAGCTGCCCCTAAATTATTCAGTGAGCCTTCTTCTAGTTCACAGGCCTTTCGCAACAGTAGGGAAAGCAGTAGCAAAATGGGCCTTGACACAGCAGGATTGAACAAGAAGGGAAAAATGTTTTCCAGGTGGAAATGTTGGCGAGAAATGTGAAGGGTTTAGTGTCTCTCCCAACTAGAGTTACTGCAATCATTGGGTCATTTGCTTGTGTATATGTTAATATGGATATTGTTCATATGTCTGCTTTTTGCTAGACTATTTGCTGCTTAACATCAAGGATCTTATCTATGTCATGTCATTGTTACACACTTCTGGCATTTAGTAAGTCAATAAATATACATTGAATATATTCAATATACGTGCTATGTTTGAACATCTGCTTTTAGTTCTATTTATATTTTCAAGATTCAAAAAGAATCACATAATAAATGTATTTCTTTCACTTTATTACTGAGCTCACAATGCTTTGTACACTTGAACTTGGCCGCCTAGATCAAACATCAGGTGCCTAGCAGTCTCAAAGGATTAATTACTTGGAGGATAAGTCCTTAAAAAAAAAAAATCTTAAAACAACAGAGATTAAAGCACTTCTAAATTTTATTGGGCACCATGTTAAGTGCTTCTGGGCACTACAGTCTACTCTAGGGGTGGGAAAGCTAAGTTCAATATTTGGAGCCCAGTAATCTAACTGATAAAAAAAAAGTAACAGAAAGAAAAATAAATTAATTGCATACAAATACTGGGTTCTTTGCAAAGAAAAAGGTGCCTTAAGGAGGCAGTCAGAATTCCTTAGACCAGGAAAAAGAGGTTTAGGACTTGGTGGAGAGGTAAATTAGGAGGAAGTGATCAAGAAACATATGGAAAGCAATGGTCATTTATGAAGGTTTGTTTTGCAGATATAAGTTGGTGTCTTCTCCATTGATAAGAGTTGTTATAGTCATTCTCTCTGATTTGGGAAAGAGAAACCCTCACAAATGAAAATTTCAATTGTCAATGTAAATGCTGTTTTCAGAGCTTTTCCTGGGTCTGCTGTTCCTCAGTTGCCTTCGGTTCAGAACAAACCTTATGCCTAAGAGTCCTATTTGGGGGTGGCATCCCCTTCGCTATCATTGTTACATCAGGATAGATTTTTAAAACTAGATGTGCTTCAGTATTCACAAATACACTTTGGAAGAAAAACAATGCTCATTTCTGTAGGTCCCTTGTGTTGATAGGGTGCTTTGTTGGACAGAGTCCAAAGACGTCCATTATTGATGTCTTACTCTATGTCTGAGAGCAGGATCATTCATGACAGGCAGGCAATAGACCAAGTCTCCACTGCACGAATGCAGAACAGCACAAAAGAAAGCAAGTGTGACAAGTTAGAGGACTTGGGCATTCGATGTCTCTGGGGTATTGAGTGTACCTGAGACCAGGAAGAGCTAAGGGTCAAAGCTGGATGAAGTGGGTATTTGGTGTGTGCCTAGGCCATCAATCCTTCTGTTTCCCTCATAGCCCGTATTTTCATTTTGGGATTCATCCCTTCTCCACTTTGTTGCTTTTGGTCTAGATAGGGCTGTGGCTCTTGGGGTGGAAATTGCATTGAGACATAAAATTGATGGCAAACCATATTTTCTTGACACAAATGTGTGATTGAGATCTAGACTGGTTAATCAGGGTGAATTTGGGGACTTTTCTTAAGAATTCTGAGTCAAGGACACCTGTATTCTGCTAGATGTGAACCTAGAAGGATGTTATTCCCACTGCAGGTAGCAGCAATTTGGGCACCATGGGAAGAAAAACACTCTGAAAATGAAATCAGTGGGGATGAATTTGAGTCCTAGGACAGAGGGAAAATCGGTCTTGGAGATACCATCTGAGCCCTTGCTAGACGATGTGAACTTCCAAACTTCCCAGTTCCATGAGCTGACAGTTTCCCTTTTTGGTTTAGGCCAGTTTGGGTTGAATATTTTTTTGTGAAACTGCAAAATTGCCAACGTGTATTGCGGTTAGCCAAATTCCTTCATTAGGTCCAAAGAGTGATCACAGGGTCAAGACTGAGGTAAAAAGCCAAAAAAAATTATAAAAGAACTCTAGAAAGGTCTACAGAGTTTGAGCATGAGCAGTTCTGAAGGGAGAGGATCTGTGACATGCAAGTGTTTGTGTCAGCAGCTGATACCTAATTATCTTCCAACTTATTTTTTGTTTCATTTTCGAATAAGACCCACATATTCTTATCTGAAACAGATTTAATAATCTAAAAATATAAACACATAATAATAATAATCTAAACATATAAACCTTCCCAAGCCCTACTGACCTTCTGAGAAGTATTTCAACCGTAACAACCAAAAATAAGCTAAGTTCTTTTTCTATAAGTTTCAGCCATCTGAAAATCATAAAGAGGCATAGAGTCCTACAGTTCAGTTTACTGTGAGTCTTAGTTACCAATAGCAACAGATAGTTATTTTGAACACAGTCTCTGACATTGCTCCTCTTTCTCCCATATTCTTTTTGGCAAATGTGTAGACAATGTATAGTAACCTCCCACGGAAAGAATGTGAAATTTTTTCGGATAGTCAACAGACACATGATAAATCTCCCTTTAACTCCTAAGAGATGCTCAGCATCTATGGCTTTGATTCTATTGTTGTTTTTCACCCTTGCTGATTGGAGCTCAAGGTTCTCTCTTGGTTAGAGGTTAGTATAACCTGTACAGAAATACAGATGAGTGAATAACTTCATGAAGGAAAGAGTGTATACAATGGATTTTCAAAAACCACTACTGGGAAGGAAAGTGATTTGGGGCTGGCTGAGAAATTTCACTACCTCATTCAAACTCCTGCAGAATCTATTTCCCTTTCTGAAGAGTGGTGCTTTATTCTCACAAATCCTTTGATTCATATCTAAGAAATTTTGGCTCGGCGCCTGTGGCTCAATGGGCTAAGGCGCCAGCCACATACACCTGAGCTGGCGGGTTTGAATCCAGCCTGGGCCCGCCAAACAACGACAGCTGCAACCAGAAAATGGCCGGGCATTGTAGCGGGGACCTGTGGTCCCAGCTACTTGGGAGGTAGAGGTAAGAGACTCTCTTGAGCCCAGGAATTGGAGGTTGCTGTGAGCTGGGATGCTAGGGGCACTCTATCCAGGGTGACAGCTTGAGGCTCTGTCTCAAAAATAAAATAAAATAAAATAATAAAAAAAATCTAAGAAATTTTGGATGACTTTTTCTAACCATTGAATGCATGTGTGGCCCACCTTAAATCCAATTCTTCATGCTTAATGCTAGGTCATCTAGTGGTTGAGGAATTAATAGTTTTGTATGAAGGTAATTTTAATTTTAACTAACTAGAACCTTCTGTTCTTTGAATACACAGTCTAAGTGATGGAGGACCTCTAAAGCAGAAGTATTCAACATTTTTTCTTGTTTTTAATATTTATTTATTTATTTATTATTGTTGGGGAATCATTGAGAGTGCAAAGAACCAGGTTACACTGCTTGCATTTCTTAAGTAAAAGTCCCCCTTACAATTGTGTCCTACCCCCAAGAGGTGTGTCACACACCGTGACCCGACACTTCCTTCTTTCTCTCTGCTCTCACCATTTTCACCCCCTGTGTACTACAATAATTTGGCCTCTTATCAGAACCGAGTACATTGGATTCTTGCTTCTTCATCTTTTTTTGTTTTTTTTGAGACAGTCTCAAGCTGTCACCCTTGGTAGACTGCTGTGGAGTTACAGCTTATAGCAACCTCAAACTCTTGGGCTTAAGTGATTCTCTTTCCTCAGCCTCCCAAGTAGCTGGGATTACAGGTGCCTGTCACAATGCCCGGCTTTTTTTGGGAACCATTGTCCTTGTTGTTTACCTGGCCCTGGCCACTCTTGGTGCATGTGGCTGGCGCTGTAACTACTGTGCTATGGGCACTGAGCTGGCTTCTCCATTCTTGTGATACTTTATTAAGAACAATATGTTTTAACTCCATTCAGATTACTACAAAGGATTTAAAGTCACCAACCTTTTTAGTGGCTGAATAGTATTCCATGGTACACATATACTATAGTTTGTTAAGCCATTCCAGGATTGGTGGGCATTTAGGCTGTTTCCACGATTTGGAAATTGTAAGTTGAGCAGCAATAGTCTAGTGAGAAATGTCTTTATGATAAAATGATCTTTTATTCTGAGCAGATGTCTATTAGTGGGATTGCAGAATGAAATGGGAGGTCTAATTTAAGTTCTTTGAGGATTCTCCATACTTCTTTCAAAAAATGTTGTTTTAGATTACAGTCCCAATGTCAGAGTAAAAGTGTTCCCTTCTCTGCACATCCACTCCAGCATCTGCAGCTTGAAAGCTTTGTGTTGTAGGCCATTCTCTGTGGGGTTAGGTGATATTTCAGGGTGGCTTTGATTTTTATTTCTCTGATAATTAGGGATAATGAACATTTTTCTTATGTTTGTTAGCCACTCATCTGTCTTCTTTACAGAAGGTTCATTCATCTCACTTGCCCATTAATATAAGGGATTGTTAGCTCTTTTTTTTAATTGCTTAATTTAAATTCTCTATAGATCTTAGTTATAAAGCTTTAGTCCAATTCAGAATATGTACATATCTCTTCACATTTTGATGGTTGTCTATTCGCTTTGGTTGTTGTCTCTTTAGCTGTACAGAAGCTATTGAGTTTAAATAAGTCCCATTTGTTGATTTTTGTTGTTGCTGCAATTGCCACTTGGGGTCTTCATCATGAAGTCTTTCCTCAGGCGGATCCCTTTCAAGTTTTTTCCCCATACTTTCTTGTGGGACTTTTTATCTTTTCATTCTTTAGATTTAGATTTTTTATCTATTTTGAATCAATTTTAGTGAGTGGAGAAAAATGTAGATGCATTTTCAGTATTTTACATGTGGATATCCAGTTTTTCCAACACAGGCTATTGTATAGGAATTCTTCTCCCCCACCCCGTGTAAATTCTTGTTTAGTTTATCAAAGATCAGGTAGCTATAAGACATTAGTTTTAGTCTCATGGTTTTCTATTTCTTTCCAGATGTCTATTTCTGTTTTTGTGCCAGTATCATGCTATTTTGATTACTACAGCCGTAAAATATAGCCTAAAGTCTGGTAGGTAGATGCCTCTGGTCTTGTTTTTATTACTAAAAATTGCCTTAGCCATACGAGATTTTTTTCCAGGTTCTATATAAAAAGAAGAATTCTTCCAAATCTTGAAACCATGATGTTGGTATTTTAATGAGGATTGCATTGAATCTGTAAATTGCTTTGGGAAGCATAGACATTTTAACAATGTTGATTCTTTCCAGGTATGAGCATGGGATGTTCTTCCATTTGTTAATATCTTTTGCTATTTCTTAGAGTTCTGTAATTTTCTCTATGCAATCCTTCACCTCTTTTGCTAGGTATATTCCTAGGTATGTTATTTTCTTTAAAGCTACTGTGAAGGGAATTGTGTCCTTGATTAGATTCTCATCTTGGCTGTTATTGGCATATACAAAGGCTACTGACTTGTAGACATTGATTTTTATATCCTGAGACTTTGCTGCATTTTTTGATCACTTCCTGGAGTCTTGAGGTTGAGTCTTTGGGGTTTCTCTACGTATAAGATCATATCACTGGCACAGAGCAAGTGTTTGACTCCTCCACCCCTATTTAGATGCTCTTTATTAACTTTTCCTGCCTGATTGCATTTGCTAGAACTTCCAGCACTATGTTGACTAGCAGTGTTGATAGAGGACAACCTTGTCTGGTTCCAGTTCTAAGTGGAATAGCTTTCAGTTTTACTCCATTCAGTAGAATAATACCTTCGGGTCTATTATAGATGGCTATGATCAGATTCAGAAATGTGCCACCTATGCCTAAATTCTTAAGTGTTCTAATTAGAAATTAAAAATTTATGGAATGCTTTTCCTGCATTTATTGAGAGGATCATATGGTCTTTGTTTTTGCTTCTGTTAATACAGGAATTATGTTTACGGAATTGTGTATATTAAATCATTCTTGTATCCTTGAGATGAAACCTAGTTGATCATGATGAATGATTTTTTTTAATCATAAACTTTAATCTATTGGCTAGGATTTTATTGAGAATTTTTGCATCTATATTCATTAGTGAGATTGGTGGGCATACAGTTTCTTGTAGTATGAAGAGATGATCTTTTGTATCTCTGAGGCATCATTTCTTTTCTTCTGCTGGGTTTGGGATTAGATTGTTCTTTTTCCAATTGCATTTGATGGTTCATGAGTTTGTTGACGTACTCTCTCTGTTTTTCAAATGTAGCACATAATGTGATGGCTTATACTATTTTCTGCCTGTGAGTTCTCACAAAGGTGCTAATGTGAAGCTGGAGATATGAGCACAAGCTCCACATCAACGAGAAAGAGTTCCGTAAACACAGGATTGGGAGAGTTCTGTACATACAGGATTAAATCCACCACAGGGAAAAGCTGAATATTTTGTTGTAAAACTCTGTCTGTAACAACACATATTTTGCAATTATTTCACATAGAGAACCAAGGGCAAACAATAGAAAAGTGTGCCTTCCTTTCCGTAAATCAAACAATCTTCTTAAGGAGGCCAAGCAGGGCTACTGACGCCTGTGGGCAATCAGGGAACACCTGTTAGCAGACCTGCCTGCAAACATCGAAGTGTTCCAGCCAGCAGGTAGTCAGAGCAGCAGGCAAGGGCAAACGGAGCCTCATCAAGTGGGAGACTGGTCACGGGGCAGTCAGGCATTTACCTGGCTGACTCTCTGCCCCTCCCCCCATGTCTCTGCAGTGCTCTGCTCAACTCTACTCCCAATCTCAACCAACCCTTCCTCATCCCTTTCTGACACTGTTCTGAATTTGACTCTTTGGTGGGAGCCTCACCGCTTTCAGTGTAACTGACTGTGCCCCTGGTTGTGCCTCTGCACTCTCCCAGCTCTTCCACAACCTGGCAGCCCAGTACTTTCCTACCTGATTTGGTTTGGCTCTTGGCCTTGGGCCTTGAGTAGTATTCAGCTAGTTCTAATTAGTTAGAGCCATCCCAGCACAGCTTCAGTTTTTAAACGTTTGCACAAATTTCAGCTTATTTGGGTTTGAGTAAGGAGTAAGGAGTTTGATTCATGGCTCTTGTTCATTTTTTGCTGACTCAACATAGTTTAGGGACATGCCCAATCCCATCAGTAATAGTATTACCCCCCAAACAAGGGCACATCAATTCTCCCAGGGTGGGAGGAGTAAAGGCAGCTCCTCTCCTTTGCCAGATGCAGCTGATGACCCTGCAGGGTAGTACGACTTCTTTCAAAACCTGTTTGTTCTTTAGGAATCACTGCTATCTAAAAGGTAAAGGACACACACTTTGCAATGGGGTTGGCCAATATTTTGCATTTCTGCAACAGGAGCCAGAAATAAGAGGAAGTGAGGGACTGTAATTTGGGGCATATTCAAGTCTTCCTCTCCTCAGCCCAGGACATTTAGAGTGCATGTGTCTGGGTCTCAGTTTGGGAAGATTATTTTTCCCTGCTCATAATGAGTAGAAAAGCTAATGAGTATAGGAGTGGGCATTTATTCCTAAAGTGCTGGTTCTGTTTTGGTGAATGTTTTTTCTGGAGCATTCTCTGAGCTAAGTGAAAAATTTGGAAAGAAATTATCAAGTGTGAGGGTTTGGCTGTGATGGAAGCACAGTGAGTTGGGATTGGGGCAGGGAAGGGAATGGGAGCGCTCTCTTCTTACCACCGATGCCCCTGAGTTGTGATGTGCCTCAGGGAAATTGACTTACTTCTGATCTTTCTTCTCTCAGATGAAATGTGCATCACATGCTCAAAAGCACAATGAAATCCTTAAGTAGTAATTGGTTGCACAATATCTGAAGACTTTATGTCCATAGGCATCTTCTTGGCTGCTACTAATGTTTTGTTAAGTTTGTCATCAGCGCGAAGGGGCGGGGGTGGGAGGGGTTCTACTATGTATCAAAAGACCAACTTTTTAGAGGGACTGTGGGCATACCACGGCAGTACCATTGTTCAGAGTCAAAACCCGTTTTGTGATATAATACACGCTACCATACCATAGAAGGAAAAACAATAAGCCGTGATGGTCTCTGTGCCCGAGCATTAAATAATCTAGAAGGAAACCTATGATGCCTCCTTTGCCATTTCTTTTTATTTATTTCTTTTTATTATTTTTTTAATTGAATCATAGCTGTGTACATTAGTTCAATCATGGGGTACAGTGTGTGGGCTTCGCATACAATCTGAGATATTTTTATCAACCTGATTGACATAACATTCATGAGATTTTCTCATTTACTATGTGAAAACATTTTTGAT